>QJSC01018438.1:96706-153112 GCA_003697955.1 Calidris pygmaea | reverse complement strand
GAATACCCGAAACCTGGGGGTGTGAGGGGTGTAAGGGCATGGGGAGCTGCGTGGGGACGTGTCCCTTCCCCATCAGAGGACCTTCCACCTCGCCGCCCCGGCGCGTGGGCTGACCCCGGGCTGAGGCGTGTTCGGGTTTTCCCCAAGTGGCTTTTTTTGGGTCCGATTTTGTCTAAATACGGCCACGGCCTCAGCAGCGTGTGCCCGGGAGCCCGGGTGGCACAGCCTGCGCGGGGACACGGGGACCACGTGCGTACGAGGCGCAGCCTTATTTGTATGTGCTGCAGCCCGGAGTTGAGGCTGCAGCTTCCCCCCACCTCCCGTCCCGCTGTGCAATTATTGCCAGCGAATATTAGTCAAGTACAAATTACAAACCATTCAAAGTCTTAAAGAGCTGTCAATCAGCTGCTGCTTGTTATCCTAATCAAATGCACTAAAAATAGGGACAAAACTTATTAGCAAGGAAAGGGGAGGGGGAGGGGCGGGGGGAAGGCCATCAAAATAAACCTGCGGGGTGACACATCCTCTGCCTGGCAGCCAGAGGGACGCGGGGTGGCCACCCGGCGTGACCCCGACCCTGCTGGGGTTTGCTGGGTGGCTCCCACCATCACGCCGTGGTGTTTGGGATGCACGTCGTGGTGCCGTGACCCGGGAAATGCAGGGGCCGAGTGGGTCGGGGCAGCTGGGGCAGTGGGGGGCTGCGATGGCAGCCGGTGGTGCTGGGGCAGCAGGGGGTCTTTCTCCTTCCCTGCTGCCTCTGTGCGAGCCCTCCCCTCGCTACGGGGATGAAGGCAGGGGGCTGTGGCTGGTCTGGCTCCCAGCCTTGCTCCCAGCAGGGTTAGATGGCAGGGCGGTGAAAACCTGCCCACCCTGTCCCCATCCCTCTGGGATGTTCCCCCTGGATGAGATGTGAAACCCAGGCTCCAGGTGGGACAGGAGCCCGTTGGGATGCTGCTGAGGGCCCTGGGGGCTGAGTCCCCTCCATGCCAGGCAAGCGGGAGCCCCTTGGGGGCAGCTGAAGCCTCTGCCCAGCACTGGGTGAGCAGAGCTGGCCGGAGAGAGATTCCCCTCTTGGTAGGAGATGGGGCAGTTCCTGCAGGATCTGGGGGCTGGGAGGGGGTGGCAGAGCCAGGTGAGGGGCTGCCCCAGCTCTGTGGGACCCTGCTCTGCCCTGAACCGCTGTTGCTGAGAAGTGTCCCCCGCATCACGCACGCTTGCAGCAGGAAACTGTCCCTTACGGAAAGATTTGGCGAAAACCTGCTTTTCTGGCTGAGTCAGGGCTTTGGGCAGCACGAGGTGCTCCCAGCCCCTGTGCCGTGGTTCATGCTGTAGCACATCTGCCCCGTTGGGGATGGAGAAGGCAACTCGTGTCCCTGGGGACACGGCTTGGTGGAGTTCATGTCCCTGGGGACACAGCTTGGTGGCTGACCTTCCCTGCCACCGGTCCTGGCTGTCTGGAGACATCGTGGCGGGGCTGGGGACACCGGTGTGTCCAGAGGAACAGGGTCTGCTTCTCCCCTGAGAAGTCCCTCGGCGGGCTGGGGGTGCCTGCGCTCCCCTCTCACCCTGGGACATCGCTCGGGGTGGCTCCAGCCGCCTCCCCTCCTGTCCCCGGGTGGGTTTGATGAAGTGGAGCAGAGAATTGTCCCCTCTTCACACATGAGAGATCAGAGCCGGCGGGTGTGAGCTGCCGGCCCCGCGCTGGAGGGATGGCGAGGAGGAGGAAGGCAGCGGTGGTGGCCCTGGGTGGGGGGAGAGGGCGGTGGGGGCGCGGGGACGGTGGCGGGTGCTGACGTCCCCTCTGACTCGCAGGCTGCCGTCCCCTCTGTCTGACGGGCTGCGGCGGGAGCTGAGCTGACTTTGCCGGCAGCTGGAGCTGTGAATCGCTGGTAAGGCATCTCCAACGGCCCGGGGAGGGGGGGACAGCAGGCTGCTTCTCTGAACGAACCCACCCAGGAGAAGGGAGAACCTCCCGGTCCCCTGCCGGGGGCGGGGGAGCTCAGATCTGGGGTACCGAGTGCTCTGCAACAGCCGGATCTGGCCCTTGAGCATCCGCGGGTGTGTTGGGTGCTGGGACTTGGATGCTCGGCTCCTTTGCAGAAGGCAAAGCCCTCGCTTCGTCCTTCCCACCCCCTGGTGCTCCCCACGGCGTGGCCGAGCTGAGGCCTGGCAACTCGGTACCGCAGTGGTTTGCCATACGCCGCCACGGCTGCCCCCCCCTTCCCAGGCCTCTCTCCCACCCCCCTGCCCCCGGAGCGGGAAGCAGGGGAGTTCCTGCAGGCTGCGACGTGCCCGGGGTGCTAATCCCCGCCGCAGGAAAGCTGCCGCCTCGCATCAGTCGGGAGGCGAGCACGGGGAATGCTGGCCGTGCTCCAGCCCGCCGCCGGGCAAACCTCGGGAGGGGAAACCCTGCCGAAAGCCAAGGCAGCGGGGCAGGGACGGGGAGAGGTGCTGAGCTCCCCCCCCAACCCCATCCCAGCGCTCTCGGCTGCGAGAAACACCGGGAGATTAGATTATGTCAGCCTGGAGAAGAGGAGGCTGAGGGGAGACCTTATTGCTCTCTACAACTCCCTGAAAGGAGGGTGTAGAGAGGTGGGGGTCGGTCTCTTCTCTCAAGTCACAGGCGACAGGACGAGAGGAAATGGCCTCAAGTTACGCCAGGGGAGGTTCAGGCTGGATATTAGGAAAAATTTTTTCACTGAAAGGGTTATCAGNGGAATGGGCTGCCCAGGGAGGTGGTTGAGGCACCATCCCTGGAGGTGTTCAAAAGACGGGTTGATGTAGTGCTGGGAGGTATGGTTTAGTGATGGTGATGCTCCTTGCTTGTTGTGCGGGTGTCTGTTTTTGTCAGTTAGGTTGACGGTTGGACAAGATGATCTTTAAGGTCCCTTCCAACCTAGAAGATTCTGTGATTCTGTGAGAAGGGAAATAAGGCTGCCGGGCACCAGGCAGGCTGCCCCGGCGGGATGTCGGTGGCTCTGAGCCTGCCTGCAGCCTGTTCCACCTAGAAATACCATACATTGAACATAAATACAGCAGAGCTGCTGGCAGGGGGTATTTTTTTTTTTTTTCTTTTTTTTTGCAATCTGGACGCTGCGATGCTGTCCCACAGCTCCCAGTGGTGCTGCTGGGGTGTGCTGGAAGCCAGGTGGTGGGTTCACCCCGAAGGAAGAGACGGGGAGCCGAGGCCCCCAAAAAAGTAGCGACCGAGACGCCCTCCGTCCCCCCAGAGAGGGCCACCAAACACCGGGGAGAAGGGGGAGAAACCCCTGGACGATAGTAGTTATTGAGAGACTGAGTAATTATTGAGAGACTGTCCGAGAACGTGTTGGGGTACGTAGGAAGGGCCCCGTTAAACGTGGCTTTGCTCACTGGTGGCCAAGGCAGGGACATGGGGGCTGCAGGGAATTTCTTGGGACCCCCTCTCCTCCCTGGGGGCAGGTGAGGAATGCCCCCCCACCACCACCCTGGGGTGGCTGCAGGGTTAAAGCCACACGGTCACTTTGCCTGAGTTACCTGGGACTCGGAGTGGGGATGGTGCAAGGCTGCCAGCACCTCTGGGCAGGTTTTGGGGTTGCCAGCCTGCCTTTTGCGCTAGCCCAACCCAAACTAGTGTGTGCAGGTGTGGAGGTGCAAAGCTGGTGGCAACAGGAGCAGGGCTCACTGCTCTGCAGCCCCTTGCCCAGAGGACTGTGGGCTCCTGCCTCCTCCTTCTTTTTCTCCTGCTCTCCCATCTTCGAGCTGAAGGAGAGCAGCCCAGACCCAGCAAAGCCCTTGCCGAGGAAGGTTAGGACCCAGGCACGAGCTGGGAGCTTGTGATGTGTGTTTTGAGAGCTATCCCTCACCAAAAACCACTGCACAAGGAGGGATGAACTGTTGGTCCACGGGGTTCCTGGCCGGGACACGCCTGGAGGATGCATGTCCTGTCCCCGCAGGTCAACGGGTGTGAAGGCGAGGGCTCCCCCTGCTTTGGGGACATTGGGGAAGTGCCTGGGGGACCCAACCTCCAACCTCCCCTTTCTGTGCTCTGCTCCCGGCAAATCTCCAGGCATATTGACTATTTTATACTCTTGATTTTTCTCAGGGCGCTGATAAATCAGTGGCCGAGCCAGGTTGGCCAGGCTGGCAGCCCCGCGGGGTGCGCTCGGGGGACGCTTTTGTGTCCCCAAAGCGCCTCTTGAAGGCGCCGCCCCAGCCGGGGTGTTTTCCTGCCTGGGGAAGTGCTGCTTCCAGGGGAAACTCTGAGCGGCTGCGCCCCTTGCTCATGGTCCCGTGGGCAGTCACAAGCCGGGCGGTCACAGCCCCGCCGTGCCCCCGCTTTCCTCCCCGCCATCCCGGGAATACCAGCGGGTGCGGAGCCCCCGGCGGAGGTGAGCGAAGGGCTGTCCCGGGGACGGGGAGGTTGGCTTTACTTAGCTTGGGGGGGGGGGGGCTTTTTCTCATCATTTCTAAGGTCCTGCTCCCCCCTGGAAGTTCTGCTGTAGCATCTTCTGCACCTGCATCCTAAAAGTCCGTTTATTTACGGGACGGACCCCCTTCCCAGCCCACCAATATCTGACCAGCCTTCCGATACCTGGAGGGAACCTACAGGAGAGCTGGAGAGGGACGCTTTGTCAGGAATTGCAGTGACAGGACAAGGGGTAACGGTTTTAAATTGTAAGAGGGGAGATTTAGGTTAGATATTAGGAAGAAATTCTTTCCTGTGAGGGTGGTGAGGCACTGGAACAGGTTGCCCAGAGAAGCTGTGGCTGCCCCATCCCTGGAGGGGTTCAAGGCCAGGTTGGACGGGGCTTTGAGCAACCTGGTCTGGTGGGAGGTGTCCCTGCCCAGGGCAGGGGGTTGGAACTCGATGATCTCTAAGATCCCTTCCAACTCTAACCATTTTATGATTCTGTGATTCCCTTCAGGGCGGGCTATGCCTCCGGGTTGCTGTCGGTGATGATTTGCAAATACCAAGCTTATATTTGACCTTCCTTTTCTCCGAGGCCCCCAAAGCCCGGCACAGATCTGCGTGGGCTGAGCTCCGTGGCAGATAGAGCATCCGTCCCTCCTCACAGCCTGCACACGTAGGAGGAAGGACGGCTCCTCTCCCTGCCGGAGTGGCTGCCATAGCTGTGCCCAGCCCGAAAAATCAGTTTATTCCAGTTCCCAAGCCCTGGCGGGGTCTGATCCCCCCAGCAGGGTTGCAGCTGAAGCAAACCTGCGAGGAAGCAGGACAGGGGATGCTGCTGGTCATCTGTGTGATTTGGGAGCTGGAAAATAGTAGGTGGAAGTTGGGTCCTTTGGAAAATAAGCCCTGATGGTCAGGCAAAGCCCTCGCCGTGGGGTGAGGAGTGGGGAGGGGAGCAGAGCTTGTGCCAGGCACCCCTAAACTGGAGGCGGTGGGGTCTGCCCCACTGACAGCAGGGCTGTGCAGGCTGCTGGAGCTGCCCCATGGTTCTGGCCCCACTCATGGGGGCTCGACCTGAGCTTCTCTTGAAAGCTGGGTTAGAAAAACCATCTGTTGGGTGAGGCTGGGCCCTCAGCAAAGCCT
Source organism: Calidris pygmaea (assembly GCA_003697955.1). Taxonomy (NCBI): domain Eukaryota; kingdom Metazoa; phylum Chordata; class Aves; order Charadriiformes; family Scolopacidae; genus Calidris; species Calidris pygmaea. The sequence continues at coordinate 147,579 of QJSC01018438.1, read as the reverse complement.
CACAGGTGGCTGCATCCAGCTCCACACCCCACAGGCAGCGGCTGCCTCCTCTGCTCCTTCCTTGCTTGTTTTTTCTTATCAGAGATACTCTCCTCCCTGGTTGTCTCCACCTCCCTTTTCCCTCCTGCCATGCGTGATCCAGCATATTTCCTTCCATAGCTTCAGGACACTGCTGGGTATCCTGCCATCTTTGGAGACTGCAAATAATTCCCTTCCTTCATTTATATCGTTACCTTGAAGGTATTTATAGAGCGTGATCTTGAGTGGAAAGGGAGGCATGACTATATATAAAGCTGAGATCCCCTGGTCCTTAGCTGCTAAATGCCTGAAACTGCTCCTGATTTAAACTTTTAGCCCCTTCGCTGCACTTTTTGGACTTCACAGGAGCATCCTGAGCATTTAAATCCTCACAGGAGCATCCTGAGCATTTAAATCCTCACCCTGAGCATGAGGCACCTATGGCTTCTCCAAACCTGGAATAATCCAAACTCGTCAATATTCATCTGGGAGTTGTCTTCTCCTGTCCGTGCCCTGGTAGAAACCCTCGTGTAGGAGGAAATGTGGCGGTATGGGATGCTGCGCTGCACCCCATGGAGGGTCCCTGGCCCCGGAGCATCCGCAGTCGCCCTCCCAAGCACCGGTCCAGGCTCCGCGCTCGGCATCCTCCCTCCCGGGGCTGAACGTGCTTCCCTCCGCTCCCAAAGCTCGCCCTGGCAGCTCCGCTCCCGGCGCCACGGGGGCTGCTGCGGCCACGCGGGAGGTGCCTTGGCCTTAATGAGGGACGATGCTGTCCCAGGGCAAGGGCAAGGATGGCCAGACTTTCCGGCAGCTGAAGCTCGAACAGACTCCAGAAGTTTGTTTCGCTTCCTAGTGGGCAGGCGTCTGTCGCGCAAGCCCTGGAAGGCAGCTTAATAATAATGACAATGGTAATAATAATAATAATAATAATAATAATAAAAGAAGCCCTATGAATGTGTGTCTGTCTCCTGCAGCCCGGGACCATGGGGAGCAGCAAGAGCAAACCCAAAGACCCCAGCCAGCGCCGGCGCAGCCTGGAGCCCACCGATAACACCCACCACGGGGGTTACCCGGCCTCGCAGACGCCCAGCAAGGCGGCCGCTCCCGACGCCCATCGCACCCCCAGCCGCTCCTTCGGGACCGTGGCTGCCGAGTCCAAGCTCTTTGGAGGCTTCAACACCTCCGACACGGTCACCTCGCCGCAGCGTGCCGGGGCGCTGGCTGGTCGGTGTGGGCTGGGGCTCGGTGGGGAAAGGGGGGGGGGGGTTTATCGGTTGGGTCGTGGTGGGTTTGGTTCCAGCTTCTTCTTGCGATGATGGTGTCTCCTGCTTTTGAGGGACTCTGTCTTTCAGCTGGAGGGGGAGCAGATGTGTGTCGTGTCAGCTGGTGGGAGGGTGGTGGGAGAGGAGGGTCCCTGGCGAGGGGCACCCAGTGCTGTGCCCATCCTGAGTGGTCTCTCTCACAGGTGGAGTCACCACCTTCGTGGCCCTCTACGACTACGAGTCTCGGACCGAAACCGACTTGTCCTTCAAGAAAGGAGAGCGCCTGCAGATTGTAAACAACACGTGAGTGTCCCTGTCACTGTAGCCAAGCCCCCATGGGTCCAGCTGCCACCTGGGTCCCTCCTGCGGAGCCCCCGAGCCCAGCCCTGTCAGGGCCAGCTCTCCCCGGGGATGTGCTCAAAGAGGGATGTGCCAAAACTGGCACGGACGCAGCGACTTGTCCAAGGACATCAGTGCTGGAGACAATCGTTGGCCTTCTCCCGCGTCCTCCTGGCCCCGGTGCTGGTCATCGTTGCCTTGCAGCCTTGTCACCAAGCCACCTCCTCTGCTTGCTGGCCAGTCCGTGCCCTCCGATGTGGGGCTGTGTCCCCGTCAGTCCCCTGTCCCCATCGGTCCCCTGTCCCCATCAGCGCTCAGCTCCCTCCCATTTGCCTGGACACTTCTCCTCAACTTCACGGGTGCTTTCTCCTGTGCTTGCACGGTGTCTCTGATCTCAGCTTCTCTCTTGACTCTTTTTTTCTCTCCTCTGTGCCACGCTGTCGATTAGGAGAAAAGTGGACGTCAGGTGTGTATGGCAGATTATTACTATTATTATTAACAATCCTTAATGATAAAAGCCCATCTGCTGCCCGTGAGGTTGGATGGAGCGGGGCTGGGAGGAGAAGGTTGCCCGATGGTTTTGGGGTTGGTTGGGTCTGTCCGCCCTGAGTGACCGGGGCAGAGCGGGGAACCCCTTTCCATCCTGGGAACTGCTCCATCCAGAGCTGTGTCTGCACCCAGGAGCTCTGAACCTGGCCAACTTTCCCTGCCTGTGCCTGGCACCCCTTTTCAGTTATCTGTCTGCTCCCGCCTGGCCTTTTTTTGTGTTTATTTTTGCGTATTTTTTTTTTTAATTCTTGTTTTTTTGTGAGCGGCTCAGGGGGCTGAAGCACTCCCTGAGGGGTCTGGCTCCTGCCTCTTTGCTCTCCATCCCTGTCGTAGCAGCGCACCCATCGCTTGCTGCGTGGAGCGGTGTGACCAGCTGGAAGATGCTCCTAAAATATGATCATTGAACCCACGTGTGGTCTGTCCTGGCACGCGTGGTCCACAGCATCCTTTGTCTGCACTGCTGGAGGGCTGGCTGGCAGAGCCGCTGCCCCCAGCGCTGCCACGGGGGTCCCTGGGGTCTGCACCTCCCGCTGGCCCCTCCGCTGCTGCCTTCCAACCTGGGCACCCAAACCAGCTCTGCAAAGTCAAAGGGTGGGGAGAGGAGGGAACATCCTGGGGCTGGTACTTCTCCTGCAACTGTCAGGCAGCGTTGCACAAACGTGTTTTCAATCTGATCCTCGTTCTTCTTGTTCCAACGCTGTTTGTTAACGGCGATTGATTTAATCCACGAAGTCCAGGATGTGCAAGGCTTCAACGCTGCGGGAAAAGCTTGATTTTGGGGGGGGTTGGTGCTTCTTGCTTTCACAGCCTCAGCAGCGTGCTAGCCCCCAGGTTTGGGTTCTGGTGTGGGCTGTTACAAAGTGAGCTCTGCCCATTGAGGGTCCGGACTGTGTCCATGTATGAGGACTTTTTTTCTTTATTCCTTTAAGTCCCTTCTGGGGTTTCCATACTCCTTTTCCTCTTCTGCTGGTGTTTGTCAAAGGCTTGGTCAGAGGGAAGGATGGGGATGCGATGGACTTTGCAACATCCTGGGGAGCAAAAGGGCCTTTTTTTGGCGATGCAGCCCATGGGTGGAGGGTGCAGGATCCAGCTGCCGACCTTCCCGGTGTCTGCTGTGGCTGCCTGGGTGGGATGTCCATAGGGAGAGAGGGGGTGGAGAAAGATGTGCAGTTTGTGTAGTGCTCGTGGTGGTGGTAGGGTAAATATCTCTTTTTGCTGAGTGCCCAGAGATGCTCAGATGATCCGGGAGCAACTCAGGCTGCCATGCTTTGGGGACAGCGAAAGGCGATGTCCCCTTCCCCTGAGCTCCCTGGGAGGGCACAGTCGGTGGCCTGGAGCTGTGGGGAGGTGTTTGGGGTCAGCCCAGGCACAGCAGCAGCCCGTGGCCACGGGGACAACTGACCACCAGTGGCTTTGCAGGGTGGCTGTGGGTTTTGGCTGCTCTGACGGGGCTGGGGTTGTGCAGGATGAGAGGAGAAGCCTCCACATGGGTCACCTCCCTGCTCCTGTGCCCCAGCAAAGCCCAGGCTGTCTGCGGGGACCCTCTGCCCCCCCCGAGATGGGGCCAGATCCATCCACCCCAGAGCAGAAGGGCTCTCATGGTACCATTTCCAGCAGGAGAAGGTCTCCTCCCAGCCAGCTGGCGGCCAGCAAGGATGTGGTAGGATATTTTGGGTAAGATTGTGCAGGGAATTGTTGAAATGCTTTGTTTTGATGATGATGATGATGATTATTATTTTTTTCCCCACGGAGACATTTTTGGAATAGTTTGTTTTTGCCGAATTCCCAGCTTGCAGCCCAAGCTGGAATAAAGCCACAAGTCAAAAGCTGGGCATTTCTCAAGCAGATGTTTTCTCCGGTCTCGTGGGAAAGGGGCCCAACCAGCATCCTGTCCCCTTCGGAGCCACCCCAGTAAAGGTGACTGGGGCAGCAGCTCTAGCTGGGGAGCCCAGGCTACCTGCCAGGAGATGCGCCAGGACCCAGAGACGTTAAAATACCAGTTGGGGCAACTGTGAAGCCGGGGACTGGCTCTGGGCGAGCAGCAGAGCCTGACTGTGTGGTTGGATGAAGATGCCTGGAGGGTTCCTGCTTTCTCTGACCCTGCTGGCACCAGCACAGGAAGCCGGGGACCGTGTCTGGCTTCTGCCAGCCACTTCAAAGCATCACTGGTTTAGCTGGGACAGGCAAAAGTCACGATTGCTGGTGTTTCTGGGGCGAGGATGGAGGTTTACACGACTGCAGGGGTTGGGGAATGGGTCTGGATGTGGTCTGATGGGGTCTTGCCGTGGTGATTGAGGCTATTAAGGTTTTTCTGTAGTGTTTCTGGAGGTCATCCTGCCAAGTTCTTGCGTCCTTGCAGTGCGATTCCCACAGCTCTGCAGTTTTCCCGTAGCCTCCTCTCCCCCGTGGTCAGGATAAATTAGGTGACTCCGTCTTTGATGGGCGAGAAGATGCAGGTGGTGGGAGGAAGCCCTGCTGTCTGCGGGGAAGGGGAAGCTGCCTCCTGCCGTCTTGTTGTTCTTCTCTATTTATTGTCCCTTCCTGGCCTGTCCCATGCAGGAGCCCGCGGGGAGGAGGGCAGAGCAGTGAGACGGCTCCCGTGCCCCACCAGCTCCTGGGGACATGTTTGGGACCACCGTGCCCAGGGAAGGAGGGACAGCTGGGTTTTTGGGGACAGCGTGGGGGCTCCTGCAGGGCAGAGCCGTGCTGGGGGCCGTGGGGCCAGCACAGCGGGTGTGTGTGGCTCCGTGTCAGCAGTTGTAGCCCTTGCTGGGACTGCAGGGAAGCTGGTGGTCAGGGGCTGTGGCCATGCAGGGTGCCTGTCCCGGAGCTGGAGGTAACGTGCCTGGGCTGGACGGAGCCTGCTGCATCCAGACTGGGCATCCCCCCTCTCCATCCAAATCTCAGCCCTTCCCGGTGCTTTTCTGCAGCCTGTGTGTTAACAAATGCTTCCTCTCGGGTTTTCCTGGTGCTTTTTTTTAATCGCTGCCATCGTGCTGTGGCTTTTCCCGGTTTCCCTTCCCTCCACCTCGCCTGTCGCTCCCTGCTGCCTTGGATCCCCAATGCCCCTCAACCTCCAGCCAGACCCTGTTGTTGGCATTCAGGTGGCTCCGAAGGTGTTTTGGCTCGCTGGCTGCCCTGCCCCATTTAAGTTTAAAGCATCCCGTATGCGGATGGGTATGGGTGGCCCCGAGACCGAGAGCTTGCCCAGACGGAGCCACAGGCAGGGGCTGGCAGCAGGAGCCCTCGGGGCTGCGGGGGCTGCATCTCTTCCCAGCGGGGCTCTGTGGGCAGGAGAGGGTCCGGCCGGGGGGGGCTCCTGGCTTCACACTGAGTGTGTTTTGGTTCTCTTGCAGGGAAGGTGACTGGTGGCTGGCTCATTCCCTCACTACAGGACAGACGGGCTACATCCCCAGTAACTATGTCGCGCCCTCAGACTCCATCCAGGCTGAAGAGTAATTGCCATCTTTGAGACAGTTTAAAGCCGAGCGATAGCAAACGCACCCCGAGCCCTTCTCCCTCCCCCTGCCCCTCTCCGGGGCAAAACCTGCAAGGCCTCCGGGTTTCTCCTCTTAGTTATTTTTCTCTCTGGGATTAGCAAACCCTCTCAACGTTTTCCAGCCTTTCTTTAAGGCCCGTGAAGTGCAGAGGCGCGGCGTGCTTGCGCGGTGGAGGGATGAGCGGTGGCGTGGCAGGGGGGCCGTGGTGGACCTGATGCTTTGGGTCTGGTTTTCACTCTTCTGCATGGACACACGTCCGTGCGTGAGGATGCTGCCGCCTCCGCGGATCGGGCTGAGCACGGAGGCGACCATCACACAGGGGGAGCAGGCAGGGGCAAAGCTGGCCGTAAGTCCAAGAGCAGGAGGTGCCAGCCACGTCCCCATGGCCTGTCCCCAGCCAGTGGCCTGGCATCCCCCCCAGCATGAGCTCGGGGGGCTTCAGGGGTCCCTGGAGCCCCTCATTTGGGGAGGCTTTTGGAGTGAAAGTGTTACATGGTCCATGGTTGCTCCTTGGGCAATGCCCAGCCCAGGGTGCCTGAGCTTGGAGATGCAGCCCATGGTCTCCAAAACCTGCAGCCTTGGGCGGGGGGGCGCAGCTTGGAGAGGCGATGGAGGGGGCGGGCGAGTGCTGGGCGCTGAGCTGCTGCCTTGCTCTGGCAGGTGGTATTTTGGGAAGATCACTCGCCGTGAGTCCGAGCGGCTGCTGCTCAACCCCGAAAACCCCCGAGGGACCTTCCTGGTACGGGAGAGCGAGACCACGAAAGGTGAGCAGGGCTGGGGGGGCCAGCTGGGTGGCAGGGGGGCATCCGCATGGGGACCCCAGTCCCCTGGGTCACTCTATGCAGTCCCAGTTCCCCAGCTTAGGCGCACGGGGAGGGAGAAGGAGAAAGGAGTCATACCTTGTAGACAGAAGCCGATGTTTGGGGTCAGTGAGTGATGCCCCTCAGCAGGGGGAGCATCCTGGGGTCTCCCCTGCTAGTGCTGGCTTTGGGGAGCAGGAGGTGACGCACCCGTTAAATCACTGGTGACATCTTTATGGCAAACCACCGAGACAGCAGGGCTGGAGGGACACAGCCACTTCTCTCCTGCGCTGCCTGCCCAGTGGTCACCCTTCAGAGAGATGGTTCGGCTCATGGCAGGGTGGGAGCCGGGTGCCCCACCAACTCCAGCAGGACCACCAGCCAGGATGCTCCATGTCCCTGTTTTGGTTTGGGTTATTTTAACACCCCCAGGTAGACATTTTTTATTTTTTCCTTGTCCCTGTAGAGTGGCAAAATCTTGAACGTGCACTTCCTGGGCAACCAGGCAGAGGCACTAATGAATCTTTAGGTTTTTCTTTCATGTCTGACAACTCAGTGCTTGTTTTGTGCCTCCTGAAAGTGCGAGTTGTGATCTTCGCAGTTTGGCTGCCTGAGGATGCTGTTTCTTACCTGAAAACATGGTTTAGTGTGGCTCCAAATGCACCTTTGGGGAAAAGCTCCTTGATGTTCCTTTCTGTTTTGATGCCTTGAACTTGCCACTGTTTATTTTGTTGTGGTGGAAACAACTCATTCAAGCAGTGGCATAAATCTTCCCTGTCATTTTTTGGGGCCCCAGCGGCGTGGTGTTGCTCTCGTGTGGGCAGAGAGCCCAGGCACCCGAAGTGATGCCTACGGTGGGATTTGTGGAGCGGAGAGCTGGGCCCACCAGCCCCTTGGCTCCCCTCTGAGATGCTGAGATGTTGGGGTTGTGGGTCAGCAAGCACCCCCCAGCCTGCCTCCTGTCGGGTCCCCTTCCCCTGCTTCAGCATCCCCTCTTCCCCATGTTCATCCCTTTGCCCCGGAGGCTGATCACTCTCCTGCCCTCTGGGACCCCTCAAACCCAGTGGGGTCTCTTCCTCAGTGCCAGCCTGGGGGGGCACACTCTGTGGGGACCCTGTGGGGAGCACCCATCTGTGGCACATCTCCCCTCAACCTCTCGTCCCTGCCTGCAGGTGCCTACTGCCTCTCTGTCTCTGACTTCGACAACGCCAAGGGGCTCAACGTGAAGCACTACAAGATCCGCAAGTTGGATAGTGGTGGCTTCTACATCACCTCCCGCACCCAGTTCAACAGCCTGCAGCAGCTGGTGGCCTATTACTCCAGTGGGTAGCCGCTTGGGGTCCCCTTGGGGGTCTGGGTGTCACCTGGGGTGCTCGTGCCTGCTCTCGCTGTAGGGTGGATGCTGTTGGGGGGCTCCAAACCAGCTATGGGGAACCCTGGTGAAAAGCTGGTTGGATTTGAGGAAAGAGGGTGAGGGTTTGGGTACTGGTCTCCAAGGGAGATGTGGGGTAAGGACATCATGTGCCTAAGTGCCTAAGTGTCACCTTGGTGTTGTCCCGTCCTGCGTTAGAACACGCCGATGGCTTGTGCCACCGTCTCACCAACGTCTGCCCCACGTCCAAGCCCCAGACCCAAGGCCTCGCCAAGGATGCCTGGGAGATCCCCCGGGAATCGCTGCGGCTGGAGGTCAAGCTGGGACAGGGCTGCTTTGGAGAGGTGTGGATGGGTAAGGACTGCTCCCGCCCCGCTGTCCCCCTTGGTGTCACCATCTGCATCCTCTCCCCAGCCACCTGCAGGTGCCCGGAGCCTGCAGTGGGGTGGGGGAGCAGACGAGAGACATGGCCCTGTGCTCCATAAATGTGTCCTGAGCCGCATGTCCTGTGCCACAGGGACCTGGAACGGCACCACCCGGGTGGCCATCAAGACCCTGAAGCCTGGCACCATGTCCCCGGAGGCCTTCCTGCAGGAAGCCCAGGTGATGAAGAAGCTCCGGCATGAGAAGCTGGTGCAGCTCTACGCCGTGGTTTCGGAGGAGCCCATTTATATCGTCACCGAGTACATGAGCAAGGGTGAGCGCAGGAGGGGTCCTGGGGAGGGGGGGGTCAACCAAGGGGCTCTGCTCCTCTGGATTGTGCCATGACTGTGGTCCTCCTCACAGGGAGCCTCCTGGACTTCCTGAAGGGTGAGATGGGCAAGTACCTGCGGCTGCCCCAGCTCGTGGATATGGCGGCTCAGGTGGGTTTGCGCATCCTTGGGTCTCCTGTGTCCCCCTCTGAGGGTGCAGGCTGCCCCAGCTCCTCGCTGGGCTGTCGTGGCTGTTGGGTGGCAGGGTGGTGGGGTGCTCCACAGGCTCGTTTGGCTTAGGTTGGGTGCCACCATCCCCTCTGGGTGCTCAGCCCAGAGCTGGGTTGCATCAGGGACCATCATTTTGCCCATTCCCGTTGCTGCCCGTTCTCCCTGGCCAACAAACCTGTGTCTCCATGGGTTTTCTTGAGAAGCAGTTGCTCCTGCACCCTGTGTTGGGTCCCACTGTGGAGCCATTCACTTCTTCAGAGCCAGGCCCTCCCTGGGGACCCTCATGTCACCCCATCAGCCTCAATGCCTCATGTTTTGGTCCCCGCAGATCGCATCTGGCATGGCCTACGTGGAGAGGATGAACTACGTCCACCGGGACCTCCGGGCAGCCAACATCCTGGTGGGGGAGAACTTGGTGTGCAAAGTGGCTGACTTTGGCTTGGCACGGCTCATCGAGGACAACGAGTACACCGCTCGGCAAGGTGCGTGCCTGGGGCTGCTGGCACCATGGGCAGGTCGCAGGCAGGTCCTCAGGTCCTAGGCAGGTGGGACCAGAGCAGTGGCCACGCCGTGGTCCCTGGTCTCCAGGGCTCTGCGTTGCATCTGGAGCCAGCACATGGCCCTGGCTACATGGGGGTCCTGGAGGCACTCGAAGCCCATGTGCCCTCAGGCCCCGTGGGGCTGGGAGCAGACTCTGACCCTCCCTCTCCATCCAGGTGCGAAGTTCCCCATCAAGTGGACGGCCCCCGAAGCTGCTCTGTACGGCAGGTTTACCATCAAGTCGGACGTCTGGTCCTTTGGCATCCTCTTGACCGAGCTGACCACCAAGGGCAGAGTGCCGTACCCAGGTGAGGGCTGGCACCCACGCCAGCAGAAACCCCGTCCCCATCGCTGTGCCCCGGTGCCAGCCACCCTCACCCAGCACCCACCCCTGGCGCCCCATGGCCCCCAGAGCCGTCTGTGCAGGGGAGCAAACCGGTGCAAAGTCTCTCCTGAGGTTTGGGCAGGGAGGGTGGGCTTCGGGGGTGAGCTGCCCAGGCAGAGCCTGGCCAGGGTGCAGGGTGCCAGCTGCCCTGTCCCACTCTGCTCCCTCAGCGAGGTGACAAGCGCTGCTGGGCTGGGGGTCCCTCTTTCCCTGGGGGAAGTCACTGGGGTTGCCTCTAAGGCTCATCCCAGCGGATTCCCCCCGGGAAAGGCATGGTGTGGGATCTGGCCCCTCTCTGACTGTGTCCCTGCCCGCACGCAGGGATGGTGAACCGGGAGGTGCTGGACCAGGTGGAGCGGGGGTACCGCATGCCCTGCCCGCCCGAGTGCCCCGAGTCCCTGCACGACCTCATGTGCCAGTGCTGGCGGAAGGACCCGGAGGAGCGACCCACCTTCGAGTACCTACAGGCTTTCCTGGAGGACTACTTCACCTCGACAGAGCCCCAGTACCAGCCTGGCGAGAACCTATAGACCCGGAGCTCCTCCTGGCACCAGGGACGCTGCCGTCCTCGCCGCCGGGCGCCGAGGGCTGGCCTCCCCGCCGAGGGGCCGGTTTTTGCGGAGCAGCCCCGGAGCAGGATGGGGCATCGCCTCCGGATGCGGCCAGGGGAGGTGCTGGGTCCCCCCCCGTCACTCATTAAGACTTCTGGCCTGTGTTTAACGAAGCGGCGAGAGGAGCCTGCGGGCACCAGCGAGACCGTCTCGGGAGGGCGAGAGGAGCATCTCCCACCAGGAGACTTGGCTTTTGGGAGACCTTTTTCCCCCCCCCGGCAACTCTGGGCTGAGCTCAGAGGAATTGAGGGGCAGCCCCCCCCAACCTCGGACACACTGGCCCCGGCCTCCTACACCCCCTTCTCTAAATCAGCACAAATTTCCCTGCCCCTTCGCCCTCCCCGTCGTCCCCCCCCTTGGCTCCCCTTCTCCCGAGGGTGCTGGCAGAGACGTTTCGCCACGGGGAAGGCAGAAGCTGGTTTGGATGGGGTGATGTGCTGGGGTGGTGGTGCCAGCGTGGGGTGGCAGCAGGATGCTGGTGGTCCCCCTTCCTCAGGCGTCCCTCCAGCCTGGCCACGGCAGGGCTCTGAGCTGTGCTAACGGGCACCAGGGGTATGAAATGTGGCTGCTCGTGGCTCTGGTGACCATCACCATCCCCTGGGTGCGCGTTCGAGTCTTCCAGCTGTGTCTGTCCCCCCAGGGGACCGGTCTCATGTCTCCTGGGAGCGGCACTGAGGGGTGCCAGCAGAGTCCTCGCCCTGCCTGTGGCTAGTCCTGGTCTTCCAGCTGGCCCCCTGGGAAGTGCACCACAGCCCCCCCGAGCCACCCTCCCCGGCTCTGCCACCAGCTTTCCCACCAGCAGAGTCCCCCCAGGCTGGACCTGCCACCAAATCCAGTGCCACCACGGGGCTCAGGTGCACGGCAGGGCTGGTTCTTCAAGGTGTGGGAGTGTTTTGGGGGAAATACTCGTCTTTCACGGATGCTTTTGTCCACCAGGTACGTTTTTAGCTGCCTCCTGTCCCATCCCTCGCGTCTCGGCTGCCGGGCTTTGTTGCCCACGTGGTGGGAGCATCCCTAGCCACGGGCTGTCATCCCGAAGGAGAGTCCTGGGAAGCCACTGTGCCACACGGGAGACTTTTGCCTTCTTATCTGCCCCCTGTTTGCCCCCCAAGCCCTCAGCCACATTTCGGTGGTGGGTGGGTGGTCATCTGTGCCCGTCTGTGCTCTCCCGCCCAGCACCTGCCTTGTACATAGCCCTTGAGCAGCCCCCACACCCTCCCAAACGTTGAGTTAGTTGCATGTGTTGGTTTTGCCCCCCACCCCGAGGCTGTACCCAGCTGGAAACCCTTCGCCATGGAGGCTCACAAGGCTTTGCTTCCTCATCTCTCGGGTCCCAGCCACCCTCAGTGCCTCTTGCCCAGAAAGACCTGAGGGCTCTTTGGATGCTCTCCTGGTCCAAGGGTGGGATGAGGCTGGAGGATCCTGTGGGGCAGGGGGTGCTGCAGGGCAAGGGTGCCATCAGGAAGGACCCGGAGAAGGGGAGCCAGCAGCTTTGCCCACCTCTTGGTCCTCAAGCTCTGGGGTTTTTTTGCCTCTCCATGGGTTGTGGGATGGGGTTTCCCTCTGGCACAGCCTCCTTGCAGGCAGCAGACCCAAACCCCCTCTCACTAGGTCCTGCCATGGTGCCGGTGTCCCATGAAAGCTGGGTGGGAGCCAAGCATGGGCAGGGGGGGTGGCCAAAGCCCCCTCTCTCCCCAAACCCAAACTCCTGTCCAGGCACACCGCTGCCTCCCGCTCGCTCCCGCAGCTCCCCGGCCGCTTATTTATGAACCGAGTGCCCCCTTGGTTGGGGGGTGGCTCCTTTTTAATGAGTAAAACCTTTAAAATCGGCTTGAATGGGCTCTTCAGTGGGACGGAGAGATCCTGTCTTTGCTGGCTTGAAGAACAGCAGCTGGTTTAATGGATTTTTTTAAATCATTTTGGGACTCGGAGCGTTTTTTCCCCCCACTTCCATGCAGATTTGCCGTGCCTGCACTTCTGTGCTTGGACAGGGACTCTCCAGACCTCTGGGTCTTTCCATGGTTGCATCCCTGGGACGGGTGGCTGCCATGTCCCCGTTGGCGCTGCCGGAGAAGCTCCATCCCACAGCAGCTGGTCCGAGGGGTGGCCTGTGCCATAGCTCTGCCTAAATTATACAAAAATCCCCATTCCCGGGAGAAACCTCTTAATACTGTAAGGTGCGGGAGCCACGTTTGATCTGAAAGCTGGGGAGAGAAGGCAAGAGCACATGTTGAGGTTTGGCCTTTGGTTGTCTGCAGCACGTACAGGGTCTTGCATGAGCGCAGCAGGATGGGCTGAACCTGGAGATTTCATTTTCTGGCTCTTCCTGGAAGGAACACCCCGGGCTGGCTTTAATCCCCATGGCTTTTGGCAAGCTCTGACGAAGGAGACGTCCTGGGGACACTTCAGGGCAGAAGACAGCAAAGAGATCCCAGAGGAACCTCTCTGCACGGGGCCGGGGCTGTGTGTCTGCCTGTCCGTGTGTCCATCCCTGTGTCCATGCAGCAGTTTTGGTGGGACCCAGCATCTCCGGACTCGCCACTGCAGCCGGCACGACCCGGAGGCCCCGGGGACCCAGAACCTCTCCTCCATCACCAGTGTCGTCTGCCAATTTATTTTTTAAGCCAATAAACTCCAGAGGGGAGCCCCCACCTAAGGATGTTCTTTGGCTTCCCGGGGTCAATAACGTCCTGCAAGTTACTCTCCTCTGCTGTTACCATTTTTTTTAAACAGTGTTTTGTAAGATCTCCAACCGACTATGCAGAGAACATGTGGATCTGTGTCTCTCTCCCCAGCTCCCCTCTCCCCCCACCTGCCTTTTTCAGTGTCAAAGTAAAATATTTAGCTTTTTTTTTTCTTTTTTTTTTCTTTTTTTTTGGATAATAATAAAACTTTGGGAAAAAAACCTGAAAAGGTCCAGCTTTGTGGGGTGGTGGGGGGTGGAGATGCTTTGAAACTCTAATATTGGTGTAAATACTTTGCAATTTGATAATTAAATACAAACAGACCTCACAAAAAAAAATAATAAGCGCGGCTGGTGTATGAGAGGGTTTCTTAGCATCCCTGCTACAGGAGCTGGTGTTTCTTGGAGCACCTGCAACGCCCATGTGTGGCTTCTGGTGCTTCACAGGCTTTTTCTGGCTGATGCTGCTGGGATCTGGTGCCACTTCTGTCCTGCTGGAGCCATTCCTGTGTCCCCATGTGAGCTCGTGGTCCTGTACAGCCCCAGCGCCTGCTCTTGCAAGAGGAGCCTCTTTCATCGTGTCCCTCCTTCTCCAAGGGCCGGGGACAGATGGCTGCTGGTGGTGGGTGAGCTCACCGTGTCCAGACCACTCCAGTGGGGAAGAATTGCCGTGGTGGGCACAGAAACAGGCCCATGTGCTCCAAGCCGAGCTGGGATGCAGCCTCCATGGCCGGTGGGATCCCAGCTGCAGCCGCTGATGCCGAGCAGCAGGCTGTGGGACACACTTCTGGCACGTGGCGTTGTCATGAGGGACCCCATGGACTCCTCTGCTGCCTCCATCGCTGCTTCCCAGCCTCTGTAAGCTGGGACACCCACACGCAGGGAGCGCTGGCCCCCGCAGGGCTGTGAGTGACACGGTGGCCCTGGTGTGCACATTGATCTGGGCAAAGCTGGTACCAGCAGAGCCACCCCGAGCCCAGCAGGCAGGAGAGCTGACTGCCAACCCCCATCAGCTGGGCTGGGGGGGACAGGATTGGGGGCAGCCCTCCCTCCATCAGAATCTGCTTCATCAGCAACTAGCAGAAGCAGGTCTGCTTCGTTAGGATGATTAACGGGTGCTGATTGGGATCCCTCACTCGGTGATTAAGTAATTGATATATAGCACAGTGCTGGGGGAGCAGACCCTCTGAAAGCAGGGTGGATGCTGATGCTGCTCCTTCACCACCACCGTGGTCTGGGGTGGCTTTAGTGTCCCTGGTTCTGGCTGCTCCCTCCTCCTCGGGCTGGTAAGTGACTCAGTCTTATCACCTTCAGTGTTTAATGCTTTATGTTTTGCTTCTCTTTAAAGCAATTAAGTGACTGAGGGATTATCTCTCATTGGTAAGTGCCTCGGTCTGTGTGTGATGTGTGGGCTGGGAGCAGATTGGCGAGGAGGGGAGATGGGGCCGAGGTTCCTCCAGCCCTTGGCTTTGTCCCTTTGGCATCGCTGCTCGGGAGCCGGGTGGCCACAGAGAGGGTGTGAGGAGGAGGAGGAGGAGGAGGCAGGGTGCTGCCGTACAGCCCGAGCCATGGGGCAGCATGGGGGTGTCTGTGGTGGGTCATGCCCAGGGGATGAGGGGGATGGATTTGATACATCCAAGCCCTTCCTATGGCACCGCTTGCTTCCTCCTGTCTCTGTCCTCTTTGCTCTGTGTCCTGTCCTCAGCCTCGGTGGCAGCTGAAGCACCTTAGATGGTTGGGGCAGTCGGCAGGACCTGCAGTCCACCCTGGCCATGCATGGTGGCTGTTTCGCCATGGTGACACCCTTCTCAACTCCCCAGTTGTCTGTAGAGGCCAGCCCTGTGAAACGGGGTGGGAAGGGGGGTGATGTTAGCCTGGGGGGGGGGCAGAGATTTGCTGGGCCAGGAGATGTGAGTGGGGAATCTCTGCTGGGACCCACTCTCACCAGGCATCCCCAGCCCGAGCCAGGCAGATGCTCCCGGGGATTACACCACGTGCCTTCTTTAATGGACTTAATCTTGCTGTTTGCTTCACGCTGGTGTTGTGTCTCCTGTAAGTCCGGGAGAGGATTTAGGGGTGGGGGCTGTGGCTGCCCCCACAGCAGGTCTGGCGAGGAGGCAGGGGTCCTGTGCTGGGCAGCTCGTGCTGGCAGTGGGTTTCTAAAACAGCAAGGATGAGTTGTTGCTTGGTGTGAACGTCCCCTTCGCTTTCCTCAAAGCTCATTGAGTCCTGGCTCTTGACCCAGGTTCCCAGAGGGTAAATGTTTGTGAGTGTGCAGGGGGGCAGCTCTGAACCGCTCCGTGTGCTGAGCATCCCCCAGAGCAAACCCTGGGCTGGGCTGTGGGTCTGGGGTCTCTCCTGCAGCCCAGCCCCAGCAGAAGGGCTCTGGGGCAGGAGTCAGGGTGGTGTTTGTCAAAGGGATGGCTCACAGCAGGGGCTGTACCCCAGTGCCAGCTGCCTGGGTCTCCGGCTGTGCCACCACAGCCCCCGCTGTCCCTGCTGGCAGCAAGGGGTGAACGGGAGGCTGCTGGCACGGGTCTGCTCAGAGGACTAAGCCCTGCAGACTCTGCCACTCGGATCCCTGGCAGCAGGTCCGGGTGGCACCTGAGCCATCCATCTTCCCTTGCCCAGAGGATTTGTCTTTGCTCAGAGGAGGAGCAAAACCCTCTTGCTAAGGGTTAATCTCCAGGCTCCCGAGGGAAGGAATAAAGTCCTCACCTGATGTGTAGCTTGGGTCACTGAGGGCTAGGAAACTGCTCCGGTGCAAGGAGCAAGAGACAGGCAAGACCAAAGGGCAGGGGCAGGGCGCTCTGTAGCCCTGAGTGATGTTTGTGGCTTCCCTGGCTCAGGGGGTTTGGCTGGACCAGCCACAGGGTAATGAGGGGATGAGGTTGGAGGCCGTGGGAGGCCAGTGCTGTCAGCAGTGGGGCTGCATTTCTGGTCTTCGCTGCCTCTCTGAGCCGTCTGGTGGGTGCTTCCAGCCCAAACATCTCCTCAGTGGGATCAAACTCCTTCCTCCATCCGCTGCTAAGTTAATAAGGCCATGGTGTAGGCTCTTCTCAGGGTAAGCTGGGAGAGAATCCAGGCAGGAGGCACTAATCACCCCAGCAAGATCCAGGGATGGGCAGGCTGATGCTGGGAGAGCAGGGTGGTGGCCCTGGTGGCCCCAGACAGCTGGTCCCCCTACCTGCACCAGGGAGCTCAACTGCCAAACATCACACCCCAAGATGAGATGCACCAGCGTGGATGTCTGGCAGATCTGGGGTTCAAAAACCCCCACCAGCCTGGCAGTCATGGCCAAACCGTCCCCATGGGAGGCCTTGTGGTGTCCCAGTTGCCCATCTTGGGCTTGCTGCCTCTCCCTGACGGGTGGTGAGGAGGGGAGTGAGAAGCCCCCAACCCCCGAGGTGGCAGTGAGGAGCCAGAGCACCGCCTGAGCCAAGCTGCATCTCTGTTTCTAGGGATCTGAGCCTGGGTTTGCTGTGTTTTTTTTTTTTTTTCTTCCCTGACCTCGCTGTGTCACTGATCTGTTATGTGACCTAGAAAAGAAAATGATCTCTCCTTCAAATGGAAATACAAAGGAACAGCTTAAGGCTCCCGCTCCCTGTATCTAGGGGGCACTGGGCAGATGGACGCTTTATAAAGCAGCGAGGTGATGAAGCTCACTCTGTGCCAAAACCCTCGCGGGCAGTGTCCAGGTTTGACAGAAGCTGGCACAACACAGTGGTTGTGTTTAAACCCCACTGCTTTCGGGGTCACTAGTGCAGCAACCACCCCAGAGTGACTGCCCACCAGTGCAGTCCCCGTGCAGAGACCCCATGGTGCCTCCAGGATACTGGGGGGACAGAGCCACCCACTGCTCTTCGGGCAGAGAAACTCCTCGAGACAAGGGTGAAACGTCTCCTCTGAGCTTTCCTCCATGTAGCCAGCAAACGCCTGCCCGAGAGCCCAGGTGCTGTGTCTGGACGGGCTCAGTCCAATTTGTGGTGCCCGAGCAGGGAAGCTGTGATGATGCTCTTCAAAAGCCATCGGGTTCGACCTGTTCTGTAGTCACAGGCTGGTTTTTCATGGTCTCTTTTTAGAGAAGGACAAGCAGGGCATTAGCATGGGATGTAAGACCTGGTTGGGTTCCTTACTCTCGCCCGAGGCTTTCTGTCTGACCGTGATGAAGTGACTTTAATTTTCCATCTTTAAACTGAAGATGGTATCTCAGTGCCCCGAAGAGGGGAAGGCAGCGTGCTGGTGAGGGCTTGTGCATATCAAAGCGTGCTCTTTATCTCCATTTGGGGGTGGGAGGGCTGCAAAAATTAGGTTTCTCACTCATCAGTGCCGAGATCTCTCCTGTCACTATGTGGGCAGCCTCCCTCTTTTGAAGTGCTTTTTTTTTTTCGCCCCACGTTGGGTCTGGTGGAAGGGAGAGCCCGCAGCTGCGGCGCGTCTTGAACCCTGGGTACAAAGCCAGGGCTTGCTCTCACCCAGAGGACTGTCTGGCTTCGTGGCGAGGATTTATTTAAATTGCTGTAGAGTGCAACTCGGCTCGTTAGCAACGAAAACGTCCTCTTAAAAGGACTGCATTAGCTTAAATAAATTTAAACTTAAAAGTTGCTCAGAGCGCAGACGAGTTTTGCCACGGCTCGCAAAGGAGATGCCCCCCCCTCCTGTTCCTATTTGTTATTTATGCTGTAGCTGGTGTGACAGCTACTGGGATTTCCCTCCGCCTGCCAGGTGACAGAGCTGTCACATCTATTCTGGGTGATGTGGCACACACTTTTTTTTTACACATGTAAACACTGATATGCCCTGCACCCTTTCCAACTTGGACTTGGGTCTTCAGGGCTTTGGAGCAGGAGTAGGGGAAGCTGGTTCCAGCTCCAGCAGCTCCTGCACCATTTAACTCCCCGAGGTGCTTCTGGGTGTTGTTGGGTCTGACGGTCCCATGTCTGGCTGTGGTGGGTGCCCCTCTTTGTGCCCCCAGGACTACCCGGGGCCATGGCCAAAGCTGGGGACAGGCTGACACCACGCAGGTGCCTGGTGGTGACACTTTTACTGCTGGCGTTGGGGATTAGTGGCTCTCGGGACAGGGCTCCATGGTTTAATTTCCTAAGCGGTACGGAAAGAGGGAATCTGTCGTGTAAGCACAGAGATACAACCAGAAGCGACCTCCTGCGTTGTGTGTACGAGGAGTCTAGTTAGGAATCTCCAGCATGGTTCTGTCTGCCCACGGCCAGGTTAACCAGTTAATGGGAAGAGGCCATACTGGGAGCTACAGGGCAAACAGGCTCTGCCTCGTGCTCGAGACTCTGGAGTTACTGTGCTGGGAAGAGGACAATACAGACACATGATTGCCGGGCTAAGGCACCCGCAATGAGCAGGCAATGCATCATGCTGGGCAGGAGGCCATAGACCAAAGTTTATAAAGCTTTATTAAACGTTTTGAACAGCTGTGCAATGAACAAACAATACTCTGGAAGTTTCACAACCCGATAGCTTGAACTTCCTCGGGACAGCAACAGCCACTTCTGCTGCTCCCCGCTACCAGACCCAAGTCAAGACAAACAGATGGTGAAGGGGAGGGAACCCTTTAGAGACAGCATTTTGTGTTAACCTCTTAAGTTTTCTCACAAACAAACCTCTGCCCCGGGTCACTCACCCGGGTGGGTGTCAAGAGGATGGGGCCAGCCTTTTTTCAGAGGTGCCCAGTGACAGGACAAGAGGAAATGGGCCCAAACTTGTACATAAGAAGTTCCACCTAAACATGAGGAGGAACTTCTTACCTTTGAGGGTGGCAGAGCCCTGGAACAGGCTGGCCGGCGAGGTGGTGGAGTCTCCGTCTCTGGAGATGTTCAAAACCTGCCTGCACAAGTTCCTGTGCAACCTGCTCTTAGGAGAACCTGCTTTGGCAGGGGGGTTGAACTAGATGATATCCAGAGGTCCCTTCCAAACCCATATCATTCTGTGATTCAGTCTCCCCAAGGGCCGTGGCTGCACAGACTAACACATGCAGGACTGACCCACCAGCACCCAGGCTTCATGGCATCCTTCTACCAGGGGAGATGGAGGCACCAGGTGCTTCTCCAGCCTCCTCCCTTCTTCAGTTAGTAGCACCAGCACCTTCTGCCACCCCTGACCCAAAACCACCATCACTGAAAACGGCTGAAGCATTTACTGCTTCACGCTGTGCCTCCACCTCAGGATCCTCTCTTACCCTGCCCACGTGTGGTCTTTGGGGCTCGTGTGAGTTTTACGGGGTGAGGTTCACAGTGGCTTTCAAAATCCCTCCCCCCCACCCCCATCTTGCAGCATTATCGGTTCTTTATCCCAACAGTCAATACCTTGGTAAACCCTGGAAATCTAGGAGGAGGGGAAGAGCCAGTCTCCACTACCTGTGAGGCTTTATAAAAGCAGCAGCATAACTGAGGCTTTCAGGCTATGATCTCGGAGCAGAAGTAGTTCAGAAAGCACTTGGGCAGTGCACACATCTCTTTGGCAGGCTGAGCAGGAGGAGATGACTCAACTGCCTCTGGTTCCAGCAGCTTTTGGCCAAGTGTATCCGCGAGCTGTCGAGCTTGCCCTTGATCAGCAAGGCGGGAAGGCTGGCTCCCCACAAAGAGGAGGATGGAGAGACTCCTGGAGCTACTAGAGCAGAATCAGCGGGCCGAGAGCCCTGAGTTTAGACCACCGTGGCCTAATGCAGACAAGTGAGTGACACACGACTCTACTACTGTGCAGCAGCTGGGCAGAGGCCAGCAGCTGGGTCCTCCACCGGTTCTCAGTTTGGAGGGCTGGTGTCTGCTCCCGGTCATACGGGAAGGAGGAAAAGAAAACCAAAAGGATTTCTGCTTCTAAAAAAGCAGGTGGTGCTGCCAGAGTTCACACAGTAAACAAGTCGAATTTCACAGGCAGAGTGGGAGGAACTTACCACTCCAGTCCACACACAGCTACAGGAAACAGGCCGTTTTTACTCCAGTCACATGCCGAACACCCCCTCCCTCCTCCCTAGCCCACCCCCTTTTTAAAAGCAAAACAAGAGCCCTCAGCAGACCGGAAGATGATTGTTTTTTAGGTGCCCACTATGCTGGGATCATGAGCTGATTCTGGCAACTGGGATCCTGTGCAGTGATACAAGAAGCAGTTCCCCCAGCAGCTGTAGCAGATGAGGAATAGAGCTGCTAGGAAGACCAAGGCACAAATCGTGCAAGGTTTCCGTTCCAGGAGGAAACTGAGCAGGTAGAAGCCCATGAACATCGAGTGACTGAACCACAAGGCTGGGTTGAGGGGCTTGGGTATGAGCAGGACAGGTAGCAGCCACTGAAGGCAGTACATGGTGGCTGGCTGGCTGGGGCCTTGTGGCAGCAGCGATCAGATGTGCTCCAGAACCGACTCCAGCAGCTCCTCCGGCCGTCAGGGTGTCCTGCAGGGAGGGGCGAAAGGTCAGACTGTCAGAAATACGGCAAAACCAATCAACAGACATTCTTCTCATACAGCTTCATTTACTCCAAAGCATCATATACGAATGCTTGAACTCCCAGTGCTAAATTCTGGTGTGTCTCGGAGCTGGTGGAAAGTTTCCTGCTTTCTGAACCAGTCAGCTGGGGACATGATTATCTATTGCTGGTGTAGAAGTGTATCCCTTGTGTGCTCAGGTTCTCAGGCTTTTACTCAGGCTATCAGTTGTGAGACCCTTGTCTTCAGCACAGTGCAGGAACAGAAAGGGAGAGGGGAAAACAGGAAAACAAGCTGCCACAGCCTTCCCTACACATGTATTTATCCAAGACCATCCAAAGACTTGAGTGATAGTATCAAGAAATGCAACTGAGAGGTGAACTCCTAGGTGTTACAAAGAGCTGTTAAGGAAGTGTAAGTGTAAAAAGTGTCTAGGAAGCATTAAGTGCACAAACTCATTACAAAGTCTTCCAGAAGGACAGCAGAAAATCCAAGCCATGCATGTAGCTACCCAGGAGAGCCCCGATAGCGTCCAGGCTGCAAAACAAAGGGGAGGCCAGTCCCTGCTTAAGGGATTTATAATCCTTGCCAGTCGGCTGAAGTCAGACAAGATAAAGTATGTGCATAGATCAAAGGAGGGACAGTCTCAAAATGGCAATTTTCATAAGTGCTATAAACACAGGATTTCCTCACTTGGATTATTATAAACCCCTGTGGAAAGAGTGAGCTTTAAGGCCTTCTCTAACCAGGGATGGCAGCACACTGCAAGCCCAGAAAAGATGCTTCTACCCTTAGCAACCACATCAACTACATTAAGTGTGGGGTTTTTTTTTTCTAAGCAGTTCAAATATTTTAATCCAAGAATTTCAAATGGCTTTAAAAATAATAAATGCCTTACAGGTGTTTTCTATGAAGCCAGAACAGTTGAAAGGGGGCAGAAAAGTGGAGTTTAGCAGTCTGGGACAGCAAGAGCAGGTCAGGCTAGGAGATACCAGTACTGTTGGAAGGGAATAACTAAAGTTGTCCTTCAGTTCATGCAGTAGGGAAGCCATGAGAAAAGGGTACTCCTAGCTTATTACCCCCAACAGGCAAAACCAGGCAGGGGAATGCTAGAAAAGGGAAAAGCTTGGGAAGCGTGCTCTTCCCTGATATCCTGTAGCACCTCATGATGACGTGCAGCAGCACTGAAGGAAGCAGCTGCCAGCCAGGGCACGGACAGACAGACAGACAGGGGGAGGACAGCTCCAGCCTTGCAGGATGCCACGGCCTCCCACCCCCCACTAAGCAGAGCCTGGTCAGAACAGCTTCTTGCAGCAATCCTTCCATCTGAAAATACTCAGCTGAGCAGAGCCTGTCAGGATTACAACCGGGGGGTGGGAAGGTTAGTAGGATGAAGGAGTGAGAAGGTAAACAAACAGCACATTCCACGGGCTCCTGTTGGCAGGAGAAGGGATTTCCTAGCAAAGGGAGGGAAAATGAGGGATCGCACAGAGAAGCCAAGAGAAAACCACACATGGTTCTCTTCCAAGCAAACACTGAGGTCAGACTTGTCTTACAGCTCTGTAAGCTCGGAGGTACCAACCGGCTCTGCTGTCAG
Organism: Calidris pygmaea; assembly: GCA_003697955.1. Lineage (NCBI taxonomy): Eukaryota > Metazoa > Chordata > Aves > Charadriiformes > Scolopacidae > Calidris > Calidris pygmaea. The sequence goes on along the minus strand of QJSC01018438.1, from coordinate 125,557 downwards.
AAGCAGGAACCATGCTGCCATCCTCCGTGTTCTTAACAGCAGGGTCTAGCTTAATATTAAGTGAGAGAGAATACAGGCCAAAATCACCACCAGGGCAAACAGATTAAGAGTATTTGGGGAAAGTCTGTTGTGCTGGCGCTCCTGCAACAGGGTGTTCTCCAGCAGGGAGAGGGCAGCTGGGGTTCAATGAGCAGAACTAAGCTGCAGTTAGAGAGCCAAAGAATAAGGAAGAAGTTATTTTACGTTGCTCAGTTTTCTCTCTCAGCTTTAATAAGGTCACATATCACTATTGAGCCTTTAGCCCCTAAACTTTACAACTGATTACAGCATAAGAGTATAATTATAACTTGCGACGTAGCTGCATTTAACTCCAGTCTGGCCTCCTCACCACGGCAAAGACTTAAGCAATAATGCTGTAAACACTGAGTTGATTCTAAGCGTGTAAGCATTACCTAAACACTTTCTCCAAACACAGACCCGTCTCAGAACAAAGTTACCCATTTTAAAATATTGACTATTCCTGAAAGAGCCAGTTGCTTGTAGCAATCAATGCAACCACTCTGCAGAATAAAGAACCATTTAATCATGGTTATTTTTACTATGAAATTTCAATGTCAGTGTCCTTCAATCTGCAGACCTCTTGGACTTTTAATAAATGCAGACGTTCCAACAGTTATTTTTGTATCTGTAGTCAGTTTGCTTGTATTTTCATGTGCCCCTTTGCTATCCACCAGTTAAAGGTTGGAAACCCTTTGTCTGCTGCATCCTACAGCTGATACGGTACCCAGAACTAGACATTTCTGCAGTTGTATCTTCCTCAAGGGACTTTTCACTAGTAAGAGACATACTCTTCCTAGCTCTTCACTGGAGATTCCTTTATACAGCTGACAATGAACTCAGTTCTCTTTCCACACCATCAATCAAAGAGAAACAGCATCTCCTACTATCAACTCTTTACTGAGCAGGGAACTGTCACTTTCCTTGGTGCCTGGGATGGGCAGTCCCTTCTTGAAGCCCTAACAACACTCACTTTTGCTTACATTCTCCAGCAAGGTGAAACTTGCAAATGAGAAATTCCTACCTTGTTGTCTTTGTCCCCTCCTTGTGATCCAAGCTACAGATTACCACGTCCCACAGCAAATAAGAACCCGTCGCCCAACAGTACCTCTACCAGCTGCCTGTTTCACAGCTGCATCCTGCTCTTCCTCAACCAGTTGCTCTCGTTTTTCCCTGCCTGACTCATCTCTTTCCTCAGCCAGCCCGGTGTCCTGCTACCCTCAAGACTGCTCTCGAGTTCCTGCTCAAGTCATCTGACTTGGCGGCCACTCGTGTTTACCAGATGGCTCCTTTTCATCCCACCACCGCTGCCTCCTCTTGCTCCTCCACAGCTCTTAGAGCCACTTGAACTTGCTTTGTGCCCCTCAGTAGCCGAGAGCAGGCGATGCTCCTGCTGCTCTCCCTGCAGTTGGAGGCTCCATCTGATCTCCGTGTGCTGCCAGAGCCTCCTCCCTGCCAATTCCTGCAGGCAGAGGAGCAGCCTGGGGAGGTTCCTTGGGCACCTCATTAGTAAGCAAACACCAATACTTTTCCACATGCTTATTAATCGGCTTCCATCATGTTCACAGCCCTTCCTTCCGCCATCTTTCCTCCCAAGATCATTCAAAACCAGCAGGTCCTACTGGCACGCGTTTGCGGGGAGGGCTTTGGCAATGCAGTGCGAGGGTAGCAGCACACCTCTCCCAGCCAGAAACAAAACTTGAAGTATCACAAGTCAAAAGCGAGTAGCACAGCCCGAGTCTGTAGTCTTTTGCAATTGATTGGTCACATTTTAGAGTAAATCCATCTGAGGAGACAGCCAAGTTGTTCCTTGATGTTTTACAAGCTAATTCAGCAATTAAGAGGCCAAGAGGTGTTCCCGCACTATAGGCTTTATACATCAGTATGGCAACACCAAGTTTGTACCTTTCTCAAGAATGTCTTAATTCCTCAACAGTCCATTTACCCTGACAGGGGAGAATAATCACCTGGCTTTCACCAAGTGCTTAAATGGTAAGCTTGTTCAGGCCTTACTGAGGCAGCTATTAAGCCACTGCTGTCCACAAGGAACTGCCCCAGCAGATGCTGCAAAAACAGTCACCCAGGCTGGCAGCTGAAAGATCTGCAATGAAAAACCAAGTAACCTTTTTACTAGGGGGGTGGTGCTGATCTCTCCCTTTCCCATAAACTAAAGTTTCTCCTTGGGAATGAAAAGTGACATGGTCTAGATAAAAATCTTTCCAGTTACACAGCGTGATAAACTTAAGAGTAAGCCTCAGGGACTTGCATTAAGTTTCTTGGATATAAGGCTCACCAGTAGTACAGTTTGCTGAAAATTGTTTAAATCAAAAACCCTGACACAGCCATGTAACTTAAACTGGGCAGTGCTTCATGCTCCCACCCTGTGTTCAAAACCAACTCTCAAATACCATGTAGCACCCAAAACAGCTGCTAAAAAATACAGAATATCCAAAGCACTGGGAGGGGAAGAGGTGAAAGAGCTAACAAGTGACAAGTGTGAGGAGTTCAGGTAAGAAAAGCAATAGCAGACCAGCTTTCTGGATGCCAACCCTCTCTCTTAAAAAAACCCAGAACCATAGCTGTTCAAACTTTAAGACCTATTTGCTGTATCCAGATTTTTTTTGGCCTTGTTGCTATTTTTCTATTTTTTTAAAAAGCTTTATCTGCCAGTATGACTCAGCTGGAAAAAGTGAGTCTTCAATTTTTGGCAAAGACCTTATCCCAGCCTTTGATAAGTCCTTGCCTTTAACATTGATGTGGAGTCAGAAATGGTGCAATATAATTGCAAACAGTTTCCAAAAGAGCAGCAAATCCTTGACTGATCAAGACTTGGGGTTATGGAGTGTTCTGATTTCTCAAGCTAAAGACAAGCCAAAGGTTCTGGGAGAACCTTAAGTCCAGTGGGAAGAGATGTCAACATCGACAGTTGTCATCAAGTATCACTGCTTTCATTTGTACTAATTTATTAATTCTCGGCGGCTCTCATTCCTGCCCCCTGCCTTTGTGTAACTGCCAAAGATCACAAATTCCAGGCCCATTCCAGTTCTGTGAGAAAAATAATTGGTTTTAATTTGGATCTCTTTCCTACCTTTTGTGCCTTCAACTGACTTCAGAAGTCTGAATACAGCCTGATAAAGGCCAGTTTGCTGTGTCTCAGGCAAATTGACAAGGGGTTCTGAGGCATTATGATATATAGGTTGGAAGGGCAAAGGTTACTCCACTATGACAGTATTGGCAAGATAATTTACGTTTCAGTGCAGGAGTAATGACATACAGGAGAGTTCAGTGTGTTGTGGACTGCATTTAAGAGCTTTGTTTTTCGCCTTCTCTTGCACGTTTGGGATGTAATGATGTTTGTACAACAGAACAGCTTGCAAATCCGCTTTGCAGCCGGCTGAAGGTGTCGGCGGGGCGTTGGGGAGGGTTCCCGGCCGGGCAGAGCAGCGCTGCGGGGTGCCGTGCTCTCCCCCTGGGCAAGAAGGTGTGGGAGACCTGCCGCGCTCTGGGGAGAAGCGGGTCGGGGTTTGCTTTTGGAAGGTGCTAGAGCCAGCTATAAGGTGTTCCTGGCTGAGAACAGAGGCACAGAGGGGAGGGGTGTCTTGGGGGGGGACAGCACACAGTGTGATACCTCCACATTAGGCTGCCATGACCCTAAGCACGCCGAGCCGCGGCTGAAACCGGCTCCGCTGTAACCCACACCCGCCTGGCTACGAGAGCGCGGCCCTCCCGCCGCCACCGCTTCGGGGGGGGCCTCCCCGACCGCTTCCTCCGCTCCGGGAGCCAGCGAACCCCCGCTCCGGCCGCCTGCGATCGCTTCACGGGGTCCCGGAGCCTGCCCGGAGCCCCCCCCTCCCCGGTATGGGCCCTGGAGCCTGCCTAGGCCCCGCCGGCCCCCCCGGCTCGGCCCGCTCCCTCTCCCCTCCGCCCCCCGTACTCACGGCGCGGTGCCACCGCCTCAGGCCGCCATCCCGGTGCCGCCTCCGCCGCGGGCCCGTCCGCGCCGCGCCCTGAGGAGGGAAGGGAGAGGCCGCCCTGGGAGCCGGCCGCGCCGCCCGGGGGACGCGCCCCCCCCCCCCCCCAAGAGCAACCCCCGCCTCGCTCGCCGCCTGCGCCGCCGGCCCGACAGGACCCCGCCGCGGCTGCCCGCACACCGCCTGCCCCGAGCTCCGTACCGACCCCACCCGGCCCGGCCCGGCCCGGTACCGCCACGCAGCAGCTGGGCCGCCCTCCGAAAAGGGTGGCGGGGTCGGGAAGGCCGCGATCCGGAGGGGGCGGCGGGGTCGGGGCGGGGGCGCGCCGTCAGGCGGCGCCGCGGGCAGCCCCGCCGTGAGGGCAGCGCGCGAGCGGGTGGGGGGGTGCGCATGCGCGAGCGGGTGGGGGGGTGCGCATGCGCGAGCGGGTGGGGGGGTGCGCATGCGCGCGCGCGGGGGGGGGGGGTGCACGCCTGGCCTGGTGTCTTTTGGGTGTTTTCTTGGTTTTTAAACGATTCTGTGCTTCTTGCGTGGGGGTTGCGGGGCGCTCTGCCTGTGGCGGCTGTTCGCAGGCTGCTTCCCCTCTGCTCGGCACTGGTGAGGCCACAGCTGGAATCCTGCGTCCAGGTCTGGGCTCCCTGGTTCCAGAGGGACAGGGAACGGCTGGAGAGAGTCCAGCGTAGGGCGACAAGGGTGATGGAGGGATTGGAGCATCTCCCTGATGAGGAAAGGCTGAGAGAGTTGGGGCTCTTTAGCCTGGAGAAGAGAAGGCTGAGGGGAGACCTTAGTAATGTTGACAAGTCTCTAAAGGGTGGGTTGAGGGAGGATGGAGCCAGGCTCTTTTCAGTGGTTCCCAGTGACAGGACGAGGGGCAACGGGCACAAGCTGGAACATGGGAAGTTCCACTCAAATATGAGGAAGAATTTCTTTAGCGTGAGGGTGGCAGAGCCCTGGAACAGGCTGCCCAGGGAGGTCCTGGAGTCCCCTTCTCTGGAGGTCTTGAATACCCACCTGGATGCCCTCCTGAGTGATGTGCTCTGGGCAACCCTGCTTTGGCAGGGGGGTTGGACTGGATGATCTGTAGAAGGTCCCTTCCAACTCCGACAATTCCCTGATTCCCTGGGTGCATGCTGTCTGCAAGGTTTCGTCGGCCTGCGGTGGGGGTAGGATCATGGAACCGTCTGGGTTGGGGGAGACCTTAAAGATCATAGAGTCCCAACGCCCTGACCTGGGCAGGGACACCTCCTACGAGTTGTTTTTTTTCGCCCTTTAGTATCCCAGAGGTGCTGTCGCTGATGGGCTCAGCTGGTCTGTCTTGGAGCCAGGCTGGCAGAGGCTCCATCAGACGTGGGGGAAGCTTCGAGCAGCTTCTCACACTCGCCGCTCCTGTAGCCCCCCTCACTACCAAAACCTTGCCACACAAACCCAACGGACACGCTGAGTCCCTGCTTTCTTGCCTCCCATTGCATACTATTTTTAGGCTGGCTTGCGCTCTGCCTCCTCGTCACACATGTGATACCTAAGGCAGACTTTATGTAGTTCATAAATGGTTAAACTGCAGAGAATCTTCTTTTAGAGAAGAAATGTAGCTATTTTAGTAACCATCCCTAATGGTTTCAAGGATTTAGTAAGATAAGAAAGGATGTAGGTGGCCCTAAGAACGTAGTGACCTAAGACAAGGATGCAATAAATATGGACATTGTCTGACAAACAGGTGGAAGCAGAGAGATCATTAGTTTTAACGAGCAATTAAGCAGTTAGAATGTTTTGCCAACATGAAAAGTGAGCCAAAGACAGGTGAAGAAGATGAAGAATGAGGAAGAAACGACCCTCACTCAAAATGAGGACCACCAGAAGGCACAATTACACATGCCCCAAAGTCTTATTATAATATGTAAATGAATTATCAGAAATGTAATGAATATGCTAATGTCTTCTTGCAATTACAATGACTATGTATACCTGTTGTGTATAAATGTAATTTGACAACAGCATTCAGCGTGCACAACAGGAGAAGCGATCCCCTGTGCGCCCGGCGCCGCAATAGAGAATGCCTGCTTTCTGAACTTAATAAATTGAGTCTTAGAAAGTTTTATCTGCCAGTTTGGGGTAACACGCGGCCATCCACTTTTGTTGCAGACTTAAGCCCTCCAGCCCAGTGTCACCAGGCTGTCAGCAACGCCCAGGCTGCTGTGGGCGCCCCAGCCCTTCTCTCTGCAGACCCCCCAGAGCTCCGCTTGGCTCCAGCTGGGTTCCTGAGGAGGCCACGCAGGGAAGGGAGAGAAATAGCCCAGGAAAAAAAAAAGGCCAAACACTAAGATCTTGGGTTTTCCCAGCCATTTAAAACCCACCCAGCCGTGGTTGCGAGGCCGCTCGTGTTTCCCACAGGGTTTTCTGCTTGGCTGGCCCGTGCGTTCGATGGATGTGATAAGACCAACCCCCCCGGTGGCCCGGCCGGTTTGAATCCAGCGCAGGATGGTTTCTCTCCTGCTCTGCCATTGTTTCAGGCTGACCTCTTCACAGGCTGTTTAAATTCCTGGTTTATGGCACCGCATGGGAATGGCCCCGAAGCCACGATGCCATCTCCAGCCCCCTTTGTCCGTGGTGGCTCCCGGCTGGCCCTGGCACAGGCTGCCCTCATCATCCTCAGCACAGGGGCCTTTTCTTTTCTGCAGAAGTGATGTTTGGGTTTGCAGCAGTACCATGTTTCTTCCATTGTTTTTGGCTGCTTTGGCTTGTGGTGCCAGTCTCAGCACTCGGGGGGTGTTTATCAGATCCCACCTAATGCCCCCAGCACCCAGACTTTGGCCAGGGAGTGGGGCTGGGGGCACCATGGCTGCTCTGAGCTGCTGTGGTTGCAGTCTGAGGGATTTATCCCAAAACAACTTGAGGTCTTCAAATCCTTTTGCAAACTGCACCGTGGACCCTCGTGCCTGAGACTCACAGAATCACAGGATGATATGGGTTTGGAAGGGACCTCTGGAGATCATCTAGTCCAACCCCCCCTCCCAAAGCAGGTCCTCCTAGACCAGGTTGCACAGGAACTTGTCCAGGTGGGTTTTGAACATTTCCAGAGATGGAGACTCCATCACCTCCCTGGGCAGCCTGCTCCAGGGCTCTGCCACCCTCAAAGTGAAGAAGTTCCTCCTCATGTTTAGATGGAACTTCGTATGTTCAAGTTTGTGCCCATTTCCTCTTGTCCCGTCCCTGGGCACCACTGAAAAAAGATTCACCCCATCCTCCTGACACTCACCCTTTAGGTATTTAAAGGTATTGATCAGATCCCCCCTCAGTCTTCCCTTCTCCAGACTAAAAAGACCCAAGTCACTCAACCTCTCTTTGTAAAAGATGCTCCAGGCCCCTCAGCATCTTGGTGGTCCTCCTGGCTGTGTCCCCCTGCCCCTGCGCTGCGGCGGGAGCTGCGTGCTCACTCAGATTTGGTTTGGTTTGGTTGTAGTTTTAGCTTCCTGTAAAGAAATTCCAATTTTCCCTTGAAGGCTGGCTGGCGGGGCTGCAGCAGCCGCCCTGTGGCTGGGAGCAGCGTGAGCTCCCAGCCCTGTGGCGTCCTCAGCAAGCGGGGGGAGAGAGGGATCATCCCAAACTCAAGTATTTCCTATTTTGGCAGCTCTGCAGGCTGCACGGAGCCATCCAGCGGAGCGGATCTGGAGCCATCCAGCAGAGCGGATCCGTAAGGAGCTGCAGAGAGAAGGGCATCTCGGGCAGGGAAGGGAAAGGTAATCCCAGGGCAGTGGGAACAGACCGTTCTGTGCGAGACAGGAGGCAACGGGGGTTTTACGGTCTTTCTGTTCAAGCGGAAGCTTTTAAAAGACCTCCGGCTGTGCTGTGCTTTGATTCCGGGGGATATTTCTTCTAACAATTTCCGTGTGCTTTGTTTAGCTGCTTGCAGGCAGCTGTCTGTTCCCGTCACACAACCCACAGCCCAGATGCAAAGGCCGTACCCCAGAAAACAGCTCCACCGGGGGCCGAGCAGCACCACCAGCATCCTCTGCCAACTGCCAGCACCTTGTACCGTATGAAAACAACCAAAGAGGGCAGTGGTGCCAGCCGTTCCTGCATTCCCAGCCCAGGGAGGGCAGAGACTCCTGCCCACCAGCAGAGCCCAGCTCTGTGCTGGGGGTCTGGCGAGCCCAGGGGCTCCCCGAAGCTTTGGGGACACCGTGGGGCCAGGGGAACCGTGGGGGCAGATTTGCAGAAATGGTACCGGGGAGGCAGAGGAGGATGGTGTGCTGCAGCAGAGAGGTGAGCAGGTGGAGGGGTTTCAAAATGCTGCAAATAGAAGCTGGGAGCAAGAAAAGCTTTTTCTTGAGAAGGAAAATAAACCCTTGGTGTGGCTGAGGTATGCCCAAACCCTTGGTACGCCCCCAAATTAACTTGCAAAATGCGGGGAAGCGTGGCAGGAGGGAGCTGTGAATTGTGGCAGTTGTAGATGGTGAGATGGTGGAGCAGATGAACCCATCTCTTCACTGCGGATCACACCCTCTTCCCTCCCCACTTCCACATCTCCTCCCAGCTGACTCCGGTGGCGTGCTAGAGACTCAGCAGCTCACAGGGTCTTACAGGGTCAACTCTGCCTGGGGGGCTGAGGAAATAACACCAACCGGGAGCAGCACCAACGTACAAAACAGCTCAACTTTACTTCCAGCGTCATTCCTGGCACATATATTACCCCTTTCCCCAAAAGAAGTCTCACACCCCTCCCAAACCCGTAACAGTGCAGTTCAGTAGTCAATGGGCTAAGAGCCGTTTCCCATCTTAACGACAGAAGCGATCTCTCAGCTTGTTGGATCCTGAAGACAGATCCAGGCAGCAAAATGGAGCAGGCTTTTTCCAGTTAAGACAAGAGGCAGCAGCGCTCTGCTCCCTGGGTCTCCCCATGGAGCCCCCCCAGCTGCCCTGGTTTCTCTCAGAGGGGGGGCACCCCCCTGAATTTGCGGATGATGTTGGCCAGCCGCTTGGCCAGCCCACCCCGGCTCGGTTCTTCCACGTGAAACGTTCTGGTGAGCAGGTTGTAGAAGGAGCCGTAGCACACTGCCACCACGGTGCAGGTCAGGCAGATGACGTTATAGGGCATGCTGAAGTCTGGCGTCGGCAAGTTCACCAGCAGCGGCTCCGTGTACAGGCGCACAAAATAGCTGGAGCCATCAGAGGAAGGAAACCTGGAGAGTGGAAGCAGGAAAAGGGAGTGTCAGGACCACTGCTTGGTGCTCACCAGAGGGGATGACAGTGACCAGCAGCTTGAAGTTACTGCCGTACGGCTCCGCTCCCCAGTACAGGAACACTCACAGCGAGGTGAAGAGAGGGCTCTGCTCCACATCCACATCCTTCATCGCAATGACGCTGGGCACCAGGGCACTAAGCACAGATGAACTAAGGAGACAAAGGACATCCTAGTGTCAGTCCTGCCAGCAAAGAGACGGCAAGTGTTCTTCCCATCCCCAGAGACCTGGGCAGCAAGTCCTCACAGGCCCAGAAGGGGACGAGGAGCTGAGGTACGTTGTCACCTGACATAAAAGCCGTGATTGGGGTCAGGCGTGTACTCCGTCCACTTCAGTAAGGCCCTCTCGAACTGGATTGTGATCTTGGTGACAGAGTTGGCTGGCAGCTGGATCAGCATTTCCAAGAGGTGAGGCCGTCTCCGGTCCTGGGCTGGCTGGTAGTGGATGTAACCTAACCCCAAAGAGACGCGTCAATGGCACTGGTGGGACCAATCTCACATTGCCTGGACACCTCCCACGGGATGGGTGTTTCTGCTTTCACTGTCATGGGAGAGGTTTTCTGGGCAAGTGAAGATGCACAAGTAGCAAAAAGCATATGTTAAAGCTAAATTTGGCCGGTCTTTAGAGCTGAGGACCCAGGAAAAGTCAGGTGTGAAAGTCAGGCCTTTGTAAAGGAAGGTACAAATGCAAAGTAAGACCCAGTCATTAGTTTTAAATCAAGTCTCCTTTACAATAAAAATCAGTTCACTTAGGTTTAGACCCTTGTTGGATTACGAAACACATTCCACGTGCCTCTTATAAAACAGACTTAATGAAGTCTCATCTGCTGTGAGTGTTGAACAGGAGGCTAGGAAAACATCCCAAGATGTTTTGTTTCCCAGTCCAGTTTCCCAGTGATCACTGGGGCCCAGGGGAGGGACTAAACCATCTCTGGAATGAGCCACTTGTGCCAAAGAGAATCAGGTGGCACGTGTGTTCCCGGGAGGGTTTACTTACTTGGCTTGTTCTCCTTCCCCTTCGTGATGATAGTCAGGGTGTGCACGTAGAGACGCAGATACCAGGGCACAGTCTCCAGCAGGATCACGGGGAAGGCCCGGTAGGGGTGAGTGTTGTAGATGAGCGTGCTGATCTCTCCGGTCTGCAGCCCGTATCCACTCACGTAGCGCTGGGCATGGAGTATGGGGGTTGGCAGGTCCGCTGCGAAAGAGAAAAGGACACAGGAACGGGGGACGGTGCCAGGGGATGTTTTGGCCTGGAGCCCCGTCCTGCCGTGCCGGGGGAGGGAAGTTCTGGTCACTCACAGCTGTCTTGGGGCCGCTTCCACTTCAGCTGCACATTGAGGCTGCGAGATGTATTGAAGAGCGAGGGGCTCAGCAGGTCATAGATGGCATAGGTTCTCTTGTCTCCCTGGACAATAGCTTCGTGTACAGTTGCCGGAGGGGGGGTCACTTCCAGTAACTCCTTTTCCTGAGAAAGCACGTGGACCATAAAAGACCATGCCCCTTGAAGTAACTGGTAGCGCTGGGCAAAGCCCCTCTGGCTGGCTCTGATCTTTCCCACCCAACAGCCAGCTCAGCGCTCTTACTAACACCACGCTCATCCCCTCAGCCCTGCTCAGAGTAAACCACTGCAATTTGTTAGCCCCAGAGGGCTCCTGGGTGGCCCAGCCATGCAGGGGGTGGAGGTGAGGATGTTTCAGAGCGACATGAAATGGCTGAACTCAGAGAGAAGGGGGTGTTCTCTCGTCCGTGAGCATTACCTTGTTCTTAGGGGAGATGTCAACATAGACCTTGCTCTGCGACGCCAGAGGACACGCGTCAGTAAGTGTGCGAGAGAACATCTTAAAGAGGGACCAGTCTGCGGGAGGCAAAGTCAGTGGCAGGCTGAGTGGAGTGCCGTGGGCACTCGAGGTCCACAGCACATCGTCACTGAGCTTACCTTTCTTCCCTTGGCCGCTGGAAAAGGTGTCAAAGACCACAGTGAGAGTCTGTCTGAGCTCCCAGGACACAGCCAGGCAGGAGGCATCCTGGACAACAGAAAGAGAGGCAGCTCTGATCACACCTTCTGGAGGGACCCGACACCAGGAGGGAGCTGGAACTCCACTAGGATTACAAGAATCCCATCAGGATGCAGGAGAGACCAGGGAAGCAGGACAACAGCTGTGTTAGACACAGTGAACCCACCGCAGGGGTGCTGGGCAAACCAGCGTGTCACCTTGTGTCACAAGAAGGCTCTGGATTTTCTCTTGGGGGTGTTAAAGGAGGGAGCCCCCAGCCTCACGCTTACCCTGCAGATGGGGCGGATGTGCACTGCCTGCGAGTGGTAGCTGCTGTGGAACAAGCGCTCGGCCTTCAGCAGCACAGCAAGCCCAGCCTGCAGGGAGAAAAGCAGAAACTCAGCCTCAGGTCTGTTCTCTGCTCCCACTGAGAGAAAAGCTCTGCTGAGACTTCCCAGTGCACGCTCCCGGATCGCTGTGGAGCACCCTGCTCCGTTGGGAGTGGCCCAACAAGGCAGCAGGATTTGCCATTACCTTTGAGCCACATGGGAGCAGCTTCTTCCACGGTGTGAGGTTCTCTGTGCAGACGACCTCCCGGGGCAGGACGGCGTACCGCAGGAGATGGTGGTCTGTCCCTGGGCAGGGAGGTGGAGGGTCAACAGGCTGGTACTGCTACAGGCAGGAGAGCCAGAAGCAGGTCTGTTCCACCGCCCAGTGTGCCCCACAGCCCACCACCCTCTCAGTATCTCTGAAATGCTAACAGCTCCATCAGGAACGGATCCCACTCTGTTCAGAGTGATTTGGGAAGAATATGTAAGCAGAATTTTTTTCATGAGCACCTTAAATCTTCCAGTCCTCACTGTTTTGTAAAATGCTTTTCAGAGAGACAGATGAGGGCCTGGAAGTATCTGCCACATACTGCTCATGGCTTTCCTCTGTTCAAATCCAAGCCTCACTCATAGGGAGAAGAAATCCTTCCAGGAGGAGGTTAACAGACCCTGTTATACACAGCCAGACCCGGAGTCCTCGCAGGACCTGTCCCTGGACTCCCCGCAGTGGCATGGGGCAGAACTAAAGCTAGAGGCAAGAGTGAGAGGGCAGAACTGGGCAGACAAACGCAGGCCGGGCTCACCGTTGGCTAAGCCCAGGGGTTTGAAGGATGCTGTTGGTGTAACTGTGTTGGTCGAGTCAATGAAGTTGAGAGAAGCACAGAATATTCCCGAGAGGATGTTACTCAGTTCTTTCCAGGCTTTGTCAACACTGTCAACAGATACCAAAGATTACTCAGCAGCTCGAATCCTCAGAAAAGGCATTAAGTCAGTAACATTCAATAAATACTCCGGGGTGACCACCCGGGCTTTCAGAAGCTGCAAGGAGTGTGCAGGCAGAGGCTGCTGGTCATGCGCTCTCCAGTTTATTCTAACACACGAGATCCAGGGGACGTTCCCCTGGGCTGGCAGGGCTTCACGCAGCCAGGGAACCTGGTGATGGGTGCAGCTGATGTGCAAGGAGAGGGCCTGGGAGAGCGGGGAGCATGTGGGACGTGATGTGTGGTTTGTGGGGAAGAGGCTGTGAGATCTAAAGCAACACCTTGGTCAGGCTCTGAAGGCTGACCCGACCAGCAGACCCGGAATGGGCCACGTGAAGGGAGGAGAGAGGTCTGGGAGTCCACACTGCGGCTCAAAGAGGGACTGTGTGCTAAGGGAGATGGTGACAGGTATTGGATGGGAGTCAAAGGAAGTGAGTCACAGATGAGAGGTCAAGATACAACCCCTGCAGCGAGGGGTTTGTCATTACAGAGCCCATAAGATGGAATTACTTGTTCCTTTAGTGAACGAGGCTTTTCCCCTCAGCACCACATCCTGCCTCGCACACTGAGCAGGGCTACATCCTGCTTTTCCTTAGTGCTGCTCCTGGGGTTACAGACCCATTTTCCAACCCAGGAGGCACATATCGTGGCCGCCTTGTGGGAGAAGGGCAACAGCTCCCAGAAGCTGCAGAGGGGACCCAGAGGGACAGACGTAAACGTGAGGAGGAACTCCTTTACTGTGAGGGTGGCAGAGCACTGGAACAGGCTGCCCAGAGAGGTGGTGGAGTCTCCTTCTCTGGAGACATTCAAAACCCACCTGGAGAAGTTCCTGTGCAACCTGCTCTGGGTGGCCCTGCTTTGGCAGGGGGTTGGACGAGCTGATCTGCAGAGGTCCCTTCCAACCCCACAGCATTCTGTGATTCTATCACCTGCGGCTGGGGTACCTACTCGGTGACGGTGGGCTGGAACCAGACCCAGAGCTCGGCGCCGGCAGGTGCCTGCAGGGGCGGCTGTCCCCAGACCCGGGTGCGCCAGAAGCCCTGGGTGAGGGCGAGGTGGAGCTCCCGCACGCCCAGCGCCGCCACCAGCCGCCCCAGCGCCTTCGGGAAGAGCCTGTAGTGAGAGACTGCGGGCAGCGTTAGCCCCTGCCCTCCCCATCGCCTCCCCCCGGGCCCTGCCCCTGGTCTCACACCGGGGGCCCGGCCACACGTGACGTCATCCCTCGGCGCTACCCTCTGCTTGCGTCATCACACACAGCCCGCTTGCGTCATCACCGCGCTGAGCCCCTTTGTGCTGATGTCACTTCCCCCCTCCCGTTCCCGCTCACCTCAGCAATCCCCCAACGCAGGAGCTCACCCTCCCGCCTCTGACGTCACTCGCCCCGTGACGTCATCACCCCCGTGCAATCCATCATATCCGGTCCGGACATAGTCCCGCCCCCCCCCGCCCCGCCCTACCTCCGCCCCGCTGCAGGTCGGCGTCCCACCGCGTACGGAACTGGAAGGTGGCGGCCACGTCGCCGTCGGGCAGCGGGCTCAGCAGCAGCTCCTCCCGCAGCGCGTCCCGCTCCGCCCGGCCCGGCCCCGCCGCCGCCAGCAGCAGGAGCAGCAGCGGCAGCCCCGCCGCCGCCAGCATCCCTCCGCTCCCGCACCGCCCGCCACTTCCGCTTCCGGTCGCCCGGCCAATGGCGGCCGCTTCCGGCGTTGCTATGGAGACGCGCCGCCGCAGCACCGGCGCGGCCTCGCCTCCTCCTCCCTCACGGTGAGGGCCCGGCCGCCGCCGCCGGGGGTTTTCCTCCCGCACGGGCTGACGGGCCGAGGAGCGGATAAAATGGGCAGGCCCGGACCCCGGGGGAAAAGCGCCCGCCTGGCTGTGCCTGCCGAGGGAGAGCAGCCGGAGCCCCGCACTCCAGCCTGGGGCGAGGGCGTCCATTTTGTGGGGCCCTCCCCGGGGGCTCCCTCCTCCGACTTTGAAAACTGGGGAAGCTTTTGGGCAGCCCGAGCTTGGGCGATTGGCTGCAAGGCTTTGCCGTGCGCAAGCACTTGGCAAGGACTTTGTGCTCATCCCTGGCGTGAGTTCCTCTTCTCAGCTCTTCCTGCCGTTGCCCGCTCCTCCCTCTCTCCTTGACGTCTCCTTTCTGGATGGCAGCATCTATCTCTGGGTGCAGAGCCCTCCGGAAGCACCCTGCTTCCACCGGCTGCCACCAGGAGGAAGCCAACTGCAGCCGCAGCCAGGCAGCGCTGGGGGTGGCAGCCCCACGGAGCTCACACCACCTCCCGCTCTGGCCAGCCCTTCCAGCCGGTCTCACGAAGGATTTGGCTGACGCAGGAGGGAGTGCAGGAAGGTCTGAACATCCCCTGGGAAGCTGCTGGGCTGCAGAGCGTTCCCTGGCTTCTCCTACTTATCTCCCAGGCTCCTTTCCTCGTGGGGGTGACCACGGTTGTGCTGACGCAGCCCGAGCAGGGACAGCACTTTCCTGGCCTGCAGCCACTGATAGTGGCAGTGGGCCTCTGGCCAGCTTTGTGCCCAACTCCTGCAGGGAGCAAGCGTAGGAGGCTGCAAAGTAGCTTCATTTTGATGGCTCTTCCTTCGCTCCTCTCAAGCAGCCTCCAGCCAGGGCTGCTGCCATCGTGGGGTGCTGGAGGAGCAGCGGTCGCTGGTGGTGTGTGTGCTCGTGTTCTCCACTCAGCTGGTTTGCATGGGAAATCCCCGCCCTGTCCTTGTGGCTGGTAGTTACAGGCCACCAGCAGCCCCGCTGGCTCTCTCCCTTCCTGGAGGCAGCGCCCAAGTTGCTCAGTATGGTGACCTGCGCCACTAACAGCAGCCCTTCTCTGCTGAGGTACGCGCTGTCTGCTCCCACCCTGGGTGCCAGAATCGCCCCTGTGCTGGAGCTGGGCTTCATTTGCTCCTGCCTGGCACCCTGAGCACACTGACTTCACACCACTCTCCCTCCTGCAATCCCCACCTAACCCTCACCCTCGGTGCTGTTTTCTCCCAATAAAGCACACACCCGCTGCTTGTTTAGACCGGAGTGTTATTTCTCTGTATGGCATCGTTAAACGCTTGTCTGGACAGGACCTTTGTCAGTAGGACAGGGGGAGCTGGGATCCCAAGGGATGGCTTTCTGGGAATGGTGGGGCTGTGAGATGCTGAGCATTTCGGGGGGGGGTGAAGCAGGGAGTGTTAGCAGCAAAGCCTGAAGAGTTAATTTTGGGAGCTTACAATACCCCTTTCCTTCTCATTTGGCTGCCAGGAGAACCTGCAGAGGGAGAGGAGGGGAAAACCACCTCTCCCCTCCTGCCGGGCAGCAGTCCAGGATAGGGTTTACTGGCCGCCAGCAGCTTTCCTTCCTCTGGGCTGGCAGGTCCGTACGGAGGAGGCTGGGAGCGGGGCAGAGCTGGCTGCTAGCTTGTTGCCACCTGCTCTTTGGGACTGTCCTCCTGCAGGTCCTCCTCATCTGACTGCACCACGGGGGTCTCGGCCCCCTCCTCGCTGGTGTCCAGGCTGTTCAGATCCGTGGAGACAGAGGACGTGGAGGAAATGCGTGACTTGCTCTCGGCTGTGTCGGGCACTTGCAGGGTGATTTCCTCTGGGCACTGGCTGGCATCTGCCCCTGGAGGAGAAAGCGGTAAGAGAAGGAAAAAGGCTTCTGGAGGTTTATTGCTCCCTAAGCTTCATGGACAGCCCCTCCAACACACGTGTCTTGTCCCTAGGCAGGCTGCTCCCCATATGGCTGCCACGCTGTTCCCCACCTCACACCCCCAGCTTGACTCTGGGCGCTGCCGCACATTCCTTCCCCGTTTTTGGCAGTGGAGCCTTTTCCATCTCGCGTGAAACACGGCTCGGAGCCATGCTGTGTGAGGCCGTTGGCTGCGGCAGGCAAGGAGACGTTCGGCTTGGCCTGGGTGAATGACTACAGCGTGTGTGCGTGGGGGGGAAGGTGCTGGCACTCCGGGCTTTCCCTGAGGGACCCAAGCCCAGCTCCCTGGGGTCTGGCTGGCAGCTGGAGAGGTCCTGCAGCCTTCTCACTCAGTGCAGTGAGCTCTGTGGTGCTGTGGGGACCTGGGAAATCATGACAAGACACTAGTTGCTCCAGAGGAACTTCAGGACAAGAGAATTCATCCCATGGACTCTGGAAAGTGCCTGGGCTCTCCTGTCTTCTGCAGCATAAGATATTTGCCAGGGGTCAATACCTCTGGGCTTGTGGAGGTGGATACTGACACCGACCAGCCCAGGGTGAGATCCTCCAACCTCACAGACCCCAGTGTCTGTCTTTGTATGGGTGCAGGTGGATCTGCAGGCAGGGTGACCAGGGCTGAGGAACACCGGGGGCAGGAAGGGCTCCCAGCCTGGCCTGCAACAGGCTGGGGACTGCACGTACCTGGCAGGGGCCCAGCAACGCTGCTCTCCTCTGTCCCACAGCCCAGAAACACATCCACAGTGTCCTGGTCTGACAGGTCCATCATGTCCATCTGCTCCAGCATGTCCACGTTCACCTCCATGGAGGAAATGCTGCCTAAAGGGGCTGCAGAGACAGAGGCCAGCGAGAAGGTGAGTGCTTAGTGCCAGGCAAAGGGCACCATGAGCCCTATGCAGGCAGGACCCCGAGGAGGGAGGGAACTGAATTCTACTTGCTGGTAAGAGGCCTCGAGGAAAATCATCTTTTCTTTAAAACATCCCTCTGGAAGCCCCTGCTGTCTCGCTGCAGTTCTTGTCCCCGCCCCAAACTGCTGTCTGGAGGAGCCTGTCTGAAGCCAGTGACTACGCAGGGCGCCAGCCTGGGTACCCATGTGCAGTGACTTCAGTTAAGCGGTGTGAGTAATCCACAGCACACCCACACGCAGCGTGTGTGGCCCTGTCTCAGCGCAGGACATGTGTGTCCCCAGCTGCCTTTAGACTGAGGGTGTCCCACCAACCTCTAACGCCGGTGTCATTGTTCCCTGAAACACCCCCGGCCCCGTGCCGGTGCCCGCAGCACTTACGTCTCCGATGCTCTATCTGCAGGTGAGACATAGGGAAGAAGAAATCCACCTCATGCTGGAAAACCTCCTCAAAGAACTTCTGCCGGTCCCGTAGCTTCAGCTGCTGCTGCTGGATCTGCTCGGCATCCAGGCTTCGTTGTGCCTGCTCCATGTCAGCTGGGGAGAAAGGTGAGGAGAGTCGGACCAGGCAGGGCTGTCTGAGCCCTTCTGCCTGTCCCAGCTCACGTGGCACGGCCGTGCTGGATGGCTGGTGATTCCCTTCTGCTCGGCTTTACCAGCACGCATTGATTTAGTCACTGTGAATAGCTGTTACACGCCGGAACGGCAGCGTCACCAGCCCTTGCTGTGCTGGAACCTCAGATCTCGCTTCCAAGATGCAGGGCAGCCAGGAGTGGGGAAGCTCATGAGCTGCGTTCAGCATCGCTGAAGTGAATTATCGAGGTGGGAAAGGGTGTTATTATGAGATCAGCCATGGTTTGCACATGCTCATGTCTCAGTTTTCTTGCTACAAAACAGAGGGCTGCCTGTGGGCGCTAGCAAGCAAGGGAAACTCTCAGGGATAGGAACTGCCATTAGTGCTCCAGCCTTTCTGGGCTGAGGGATGCAGAAGGCATACAAGCCATCAGCAACCCCGTCACCCCGGCACACGCGCGTCCCTGCCACCACCGTCGCTATAAATACAGCCGCACCCACGCTCGCAGGCTCCCCCGTTCACATCCCCCGCTCGCACAGCCAGCTTGGCTTCTGCCTGCACAAACATTTTCATTCCTCTCATTCCTCCCGCAGTTCAGCGCCGGTGCCTGTGTCCCCAGCTCGCACGGGAGGGAGCGATGAGAACCCTCGGGCTGCTGCTGAAGGAGCTTGTTGCTGCATCCCTGGGCCTGGTACCTCCCTTTCAAGCTGGGTACCCACAACAGCAAGGACCCAAATGGCACAGAGGGGCTGTGGCTGGTGGCTCCGGCTGTTCCCAGGCTGGTGTTTGACCTCAGCCCTTCCAGATTTCCTCTGCTGCTTTTGGCCCAGCCGGCACAGGGAAAATATGATTACTGGAGCAGGCAGTGCAGTAACCAAGGAAACCAAACAAACATCCTCTGCTCTGCCTGAGCATGGCCCAAACCCTCCGCTCCTCCAGGCTGGGGAGGAGGGACGGGAGCGAGCAGCATCCCCACCCTGTCTGGCAGGAGTGGGGGCAAGGACAGTGCGGGGGCTGGCCCTCAGCAACATGTAGCAGCGTAGGACCCAAACAGGAGAGAGGCGGTGGGCCTGGTGAGATGTCCTGGAGATCAATGTCACATCTTCCTGAGAGTCCTTCCAGGGCTCCTCTGCACCCCGTTTTTGGGGCATCCTTCAGCTAAACCCCAACGTCTGCAGGCACCTGCCCTGGGAGGCCAGGCTGTGCCTGCAGCACAGCGCGGGGATGCACTGTGACTCAGGGCCAGTCACCATGTGCTTTCTGGAAGAGGCTCTGGTTCTCTTCTGGCTGTTCAGCATCTTCCTGCGATGCCCAGGGCAGCGATCCTGGCTACCTGAAGGGGCCTTTGCCTTGGTATGTCTGACCTAGGCACTGGGTGCCTGCAGAGGCTCGGTGTGCCATGCAGTGAGTGCCCAGACTAACAGCTCCGGTGGTGGACACACTGGTACTGGTGAAGCTTTTCTCGCAAGGCTGCAGCCCAGTGCTGCTGGGGTAAGGCAAAAACCTCCTGCCTCCCCTGTGCCATCTGCAAAAGAGAATGGAGGCAGGGACGAGGAGGGGATGACCGAGGCACTGATTATAGAGCTGGTTCCCTTCAGCAGCTGGAGCCAGCCCTGTCCCGTCTGTCCCAAGCAGAGCTCTGTCCTCCCAGCCCAGTTCAGCTGGATCCATGGCAAACCACTGCGGTTCACCACGCCGAGGAGAGCCGCTGGGCTCAGGGCAGAGGCTGCGCTGGTTCCCAGATTCAGGATAACAGACCGGCTCTCCGTGCGGTGTCTTGCCAAAGGAACCCAACATGGAAGTAAGGAGGAGGGTCTCTAAACCCCCCCCCAGTGCAAATAGAAAATAAACCAAAATGCTAGCAGGTACTGCCCCAGGTGTCGTGAGCGTGGCTGATCTGTGACACTAATGTTCTCACCGCCTTTCTGCACGTGACCGATACTCGAGGTAAGAGTGCTTGGGAGAGTCAGGACGGGTGCTGGTGGCAGCATTCCTGTGGGCGCCGGGATTTCTCTCGCGGGAGAAATTAGCAGGACCTGTTTATGAACTTGTTTTCGAGCTCTTGCCGGGAAGTCGGGCACGAGCACTGAGATCCCATTATGTAAGGAACGCCGGCAGCGGGAGACGGCAGCTGGGCTGTGCTCGGCCCTGCCTGACCCGTGACCGCCGTGAGAGTCGGGGACGGAGCCTTTCCCCCTCCTGGGGCTCTTCCGGGCCCCGGGGGGAGCGAACAGCCCTGTTAGTGTAGCTGCCTCTCAGCAGCCCTCGCCGGGGAAATAAAGGAGAGCGGCGTTCCCTGCCGCGGCCCTTCCCCATGTGACGGCCGCTCACACTCCCCGGCTGTCAGTCGCGGGGATTGTCTCATCCGGCTGGCATGTTCCCACTGCTGGACACGTTCGCACACACAATGCGGCCCCTGTGCACCGTGGGGGATCTGTCGGTACCTGCTGGTGGCCTGGCTTTTATAACTATTGTCATGGTTATTACTACAGCCTGCTCAGCCGAGGGCCCCGAGGCTTATCAGCATTCAGAGCCAGGCTCTTCCCCGCTGGCTGAACCACCCAGCGCCGCTGCGATGGCACCAAGTGCCCCGCTGCCTTCAAATCCTTCCGGCTCTCACGGCTTATTAGCCAGCGCAGCTCGGAGAGGAACCGGGGCCAAACGCTGGTGCAGAGGCTGGACGGGCAGAGCAAGGCAGGATATCCCCCAGGAGGTGCAGGCAGGGATTTCCTTCTTGCCCGCTCCCAGGCAGCTGCCTGCAGGGTGGGTAGTAGGCAAGGATGCCAGCCCTGCTGGTCCCTCTTCCTCACCATGGGCACACCAAGGAGCCGAACCTCGCATGGTGTGGGCTCATGGCCACCACCACGGTGGGGAAAGGTAGGGGAGGGCTGGCTGCGGAGCAAACTGCTGCGAGCTCTCCCATCCACAGCCTCGCCGAAACGGGCTGGGAGAGGAGCAATTCCTGGGCTGCAGTTTGCGTGCGGCGAGGGCCAGGCAGGGCTTCAGGGTGCTGGGAGCACCAGCTTAGGGCATTCTCTGACCCAGTATCAGGCTGGGAGTGGAGCACGGTTCAATTATCTGGCTGCATGTCCACTGGGAGGAAATGCATTTTTCATTCCTCCTTGGCCCATGGGATCCCAGTACAACTCCCCCCTCCGTGCTGGTGAATAGGAGGGGTGCGTTGGGGGGTGGGAGAAGGCTGGTTGGTGGAAGCACAAGGCCAAGAGGGGATGGGGCTGGCCTTTTCTTGAGGCCAGAAATGGCCTCGGCAATACCTTGCAGAGATTTTGAGGGATTTAAAGAAGGTCCTGCAAAATAATCTGGGCTGTGGAAAGGGAGAGGGGGTGATGGGGAGGTGAGCCGAGTTTAAGTGAGGGGTTGCTCCCAGCATGGTCAGTTCTGTGGTGAATGAAAGAGCTGGGGCAGGCTGGCCCAGACAGCTTTTGCCCTTCTCCCTGGGCTTTCCCAGAGCTTGATCCCCTGACTCTGCTCCTCCAGAGAGGCCCAGGGCACCCCATCACTGCCCGGCTCGACGGACTGTGCCTTGTCCTCCCGGTCCCCGCGTGTGGTGCTGGAAGGAGATCGGGTGGGGGAAGGAGATGCAGCTCCTCGGCTGCCATAGTATCTTCCAGGAAGCCCTGCAGAGATCCCAAACCTTTCCCTATCACCCTGCCCCAGCCAAACTGCTGTGGGACAAGGGTAAATCCCAAGGGCTTTTGCATCTTTTAGCCTTGGGAGAAGCAGCCGGTGTGTGGAGGGCTGGGAATGCCCCGGCGAATCGTGCAGGATCAGGCCGTGTGGAGACGGGATGCCTGCACACGCCGGCTGCCCGAGCGTTAATTCCCCGCACGGTCTTTTCTCCATCAGCACGTCTGACCCCGTGTTGCAGCACAGCAAAAAATAGCCGTAGCCCCGGTGAGAGGAAACGCACCAGGCGAGTGCGAGGGAGGCAGTGGTTTTGGCAGAGCCGCTTACTGGGAAAAGCAGGGGAGGAGGGGGGGTGTGTGGAAAACTAGAAAGGGAGGCCATGGCACCTTGTAACCCCTGTCTGTGCGGCGGTTTCATTGCCTGCACTCCTCCGAGCGATCTCCAAATCCCCTGCGTCTCAGCACTAAAAATATCCCTGCCGCCCAGAGCTCCTTCCCCAGCAGAGGCTGTGTCATAAGACCCTGCTATTTACGGGGCCCTGCTTCGATTTGAGCAGAAAGAAGCGTGAGGACAAGAAAGCCAGGAGGGCAGCTCCGGGCACGGATCCACGGCAGGCTGTGTGTCCCCCCCCCCGCCGAAATCCCCCTGTCACCCCAGCCGCCGCTCACCCATGGGTTTGCTCTGCTCAGCCTCCTCCTCCCCTAAACCCCGCGGGTGCAGGCAGTGGGGGGGTTCCCCTCCTCCCGGGGGCTCCGAGAGACACCGGTGCCACTCTGCCACAATCCTGTGGCCCAACAGGTCCCCGAGCTCAGCCACTTCCCAAGCAGGTGTCCTGTGTCCCCCCCTCTCCCCGAGCATCCCCATCCCAGGCACGCAGCTTCCCGGGGAAGCCCAAAACAGCCCGGGGAGCGGTGCCGGCGCAGCAGGTTGGTGCAGCGGGGGGGGAGCGTCCGGGGCACTGGGGGCTCCGGGGACGGAACGGGGGGTGGGGGGAGCCGTATGGCTGCTTTGCAAGGGGTGTTGCGGGGGGGATGCGCGCAGCCCCGGCCCTGCCTGCCCGCCCGCCCGCCCGGTGCGGTTCCCCGCTCCCCTCCCGCCGAGCGCACCCCGCCATCGGCACTTACCGGGCAGCCGCCGGTTGCGGCTCTGCGCCCCGGGCCCCGACATGCTGCGGGCGGCTGCTGCCACCGGGTGGGATAGGGTCGGGATGGGGGGGGGGGCGCTCAGTTTACCGGGTCGGGGCTGCCGCCCCCCCGCGCCGCTCGCCGCCGCCGCTCGCCCATGCTGCGCGCTGCGGGGCGGCGCTGGGCGCTGCGCGGGGCGGTGCCAGCGCGCCCAACCCCGAGGCATCGCGGCGGCGGCAGCGACGCCGAACGGCTCCTGCCTTCCCGGGAGTCCGGCCCACGGGATGCCCGTCGCTACCCGGGGGGGCTACCGGAGGCGGAAGGCCCGGCTGCGGGACTCCTACACCCCCCCCCTCCCTCCCAGGTCCTACGGACCCCAGGGAGGGTCCTTGCAGAGGGTCCCTGCGCAGGGTGGCTTGCCCCGAGGGTCTCCGTGCACGGTACCCGGTCCTCACGGAGGGTCTCTGCCTTCCCGGGACCCACAGAGAGACCTCATGCGGGGTCACTGCTCTCCAAGGGAGGGGTGTCCCTGCTCCCCAAGGAGGGTCCCTGCAGAGGGTGTCCCCCCCCTCCATCCACAGCCACCCCCGGCAGAGCTGTGTGCCCCGCAGTGCCGGGCTGCGGGTGCTTTGCCAAGCCCGGAGGGGGTGGGCAGGGCTGAGGTCTCTGTGCCTGGGCAGGGGGGCACAGTTACCATTCATGCTTGCTTTTTTTTTTTTTTTTCCCTTCCACTATTCTTCTTTAAACGCCCAGATCACGCGGGAGACGACAGCCCATTGCGTGGATGGGCCGTGGGCTCCCTCCTCATCTCACCCCCCCCGGCCTTCCGAGACCCTCAGCCCCCAGCAGATCCCGCTCTGGGGTGTTTTCTCCCACGTTCAGCCCCGCACATCAGGGCTGCTCCTTGGCAGAGAAGTGGACTTGGCCACCCGCCTCCTTCCTGTATCTCAGCAGGGTGAGTCAGTGCCTCGCCGTGCCCAGCGCCAGCTCTGCCCGCAGCCTGGCCACCACTGACCCGGGACCGGGGCTGGGAGGGGGGGCATCCACTCTGCCCTTTTCTCCGGCTGAAAGGGAGTTTCCAGTGTCTGTGGCGTGTCCCGTTCTCAGTGTGTTTGTCTCACTGTCTGGATGACTAAAGATAACTGGGTATTGTTTGTGTCCCGGCTCTGCTTTGGCTACTGTTGCTTTGCTGTTCCCCCCCACCCTCAACCTCTTGTCTCCTGGGAGCTCCTGCTGCCAAAAACTGGCTTTGTCCTGGGGACCCGGTGCCCGCACCCCCTGCACTTGCCCGTAGCTGCTGGCTTCAGCTCACACACGTGGCTGTGGTTCCGGGAGATGAGCCTTGCCCACGTGAATGTTTATCCTTATCCAAAAAAACACCCTCAGCCCTGCCTGACAGTTCCACCTGAGCATGGGAAGCCAGTGCTATGGCTTGTCCCTGGAGGGCTGGGGGGGGACAGGCTGGTGTAGCAGGACGCGGAGCTCACAGTCTCTGAGGAGTTTTGGGAGCAAATCTCTGCTGGGTACCCGTGGGCTCTGGCGTGTGGTCTGGCATGGCCTGCGGGCATCATCAGCCGTTTGCCACCGTCCCTGCTGACCCCCTGCCCTGCCAGCGGGGGGGCGAGGAAGCAGGTCCGGGGCATTATCTCAGGTCTCTGCTATGTGACACTTCTGTGTCGATTGGCACCGGTTACTGCTGCGAGGCGGGGAGGCCGTTTTTCTGTTCACACGAGTCCCCCGGAGCACCCCGCATTCCCTAGGGCTCGCTGCACCCCGAGTTCCCACAGCGGGGCGTGGGGGTGCCTCCTGCGCAGAGTGACACAAACCCAGGAGCCCCCCGCGGCTGCGGCCCCTCCGTCCTGCCTTGCTGGGAGGGGGCTGGAAGGGCAGTGATATCATCGGCACGGAGCCTGACTCATCCCGGCACTCCAGCACAAGCTGTGCCGCTCAGCGGGGCACCCATTTTATTCCAATTAAACAAACGCAGGCAAGCCAGCTCCACATCATGATTTATTTTTGGGTTTTTTTTTTTTTTTTTTGGCTCGTGACCAAGCATGCCTGCCCCTGGCCAAAAGGTGAGAAGGGACAGAGGTGACGCTGTAGATGGTGGAGAGTCTCTCCACTTCTGGTAGGGAGCCCTAAGAATAAGCCTTGCCAGATACCTGCGGGGTCTGCCCCGGCTGCTGCAGCCTCCCTCATGCCTCCAGCGCAGGCTGATGGCACCGTCTTGTATCAACAGTCCTTGCCCTAACCGCAAATGCCCTGGTCCTTGGGTGGTGTCCCCTGGAGATCCAGGTCACAAGCTCAGGTAGGAACGATGCCTCTTCTCTTCTTCGTGACACAGAGCTCAGCTCCTGCCAAAAGTCCCCAGGGGAGCCAGCATCAAAGCGCACTCGTCATCGGGAGGAAATGTAACGTGACTTGCTCCTCCAGCCCTTCCCGCTCAGGTTTATTAGAGGTTTGGGAGGTGAGTCAGGGAGCCGTGGGCTGTGGATGGAGCTGGGGAAGAGTTGGCTGCTAAGGGAAAGGTGAACCAGTGCCAGGCAGGTGAATCACTTGCTGGTGAAAAATAGATCTTATTCTCTAGGAGGCGTGCGTGGACGGGGCTGGGAGTGAGCTGCAGCTTGCCTCCATCAGTAAATTGTGGAGTCAAGAGAAAACCAGCACAAGGCTGCTTTCCCAGTAAACGAGGCAACACGTTGCAGGGGAGCAGCCCGCAGCTGGCAAGGCTCCCGTGACCCACAGTCCTGCGGCTCCCTTAAAAGGGGCGATTTTTAGCTTGGGACAGCGGGGAGACAGAAAAGCCATAAACGCCCTCGAAGGAATGTGGCTGCTGGGAAATGAGCATCTCTGCAGGACCGGGGAGGGAGGCGAGGCGGGGGGAGCTGGGCTGCTCTGAGGTGCCGCCTGGCCGGGGTTCCTTGTCCATGTCCTGTCCTGAGGGAGGGGAGTCAAATCTGGGCTCTAGTGCTCCCTGTGCGGTGCTGGGGGGGGGGGGGGGCTCATGCAAAACCCCAGGGGTGTCGTGTCCCTGCATCCTCGGGCTCCACACCATGCAGACACCCTGCGAGGGGTTTGCTCTCGCTGCCGTCGGGCAGCCCCGTGCCCTGGGACATTGCGTGGGCTGTGGGCAGGTCCCAGTGATGCTGCTTCACCCATCCAGCCTCGAGAGCAGCAGCATCTGGGGGAGCATTGAGCAGAGGGTTAGAGGGGATGGGGAACACCGGGTGCTCAGTGGCTGTGATGCTGGCAGGGATCCCGGACTGGCAGCATCATTCCCTGCACTCTGAGAACATTAGGCACGATGGCACTGGGGAGAAGCAGCCTTGGCGCTGGCTTGTCCCTGCAGCTTTGGGGGTTGCAGATGCCGTAGGGATGATGTGACACCTCTGAGCCAGGCTGGTGCCAATCCATGAGGGAAGGGGAGCAGGGCCAGGCTGAGCTGGCTCCCGTCCCTGTCTCACTGTGACATCTTGGGGCCACTGTGGGGAATGTGGGGAGGGGTAATGAGGGCTAAGAAAAGCCCCTTCTAGGGCTTGGGACTGATGTGACCCGTGACCAGGTCAGGCAGGAGGCAGAATGGGCAAGGACAAGGGGTTGAACCCCCTTGTACAGGGGTACAGGGAGGGGAGGGAAGGCGAGGAGAAATGATGGAAGGCGACCCCCCCGGACCAATTGGACCGGGACCTAACAGCAAGGCCAGGGAGGAGGGTGATGCCGTGGTGTGGCAGGGAGGCCGGGGCTGTTGCGGAGGTTTGCCAGGCACTACGATACCCGTCTGGCTTTTTGAGCTTCAGCTGCAGTTGCCACCACCCCCGCAGATTTCACCTCCTGTCTCTTTGTGATATGCTCCCAGCTCCAGTTGCCCTATGGGTGCTCCCACCACTTCCTTTTAATGCTACAGGGGCTACAAATGCAGCGAGGGCTAGTACCAGAGCCCTGCCACACAGGATGCTTTTTTTCTGCCATAATCATGCTTTTTTTTCCTTCATCAGCTTTAAAACTCAAGTGGCTTTAATGGAAAGGCAGCGTGAGCCAGCCCTGAGCGGGGCTGTGCTATGGCACTGCTCTGCAGCACCGTCCTGGCTGTGCAGAATCAGCCTTCAAACGCGGTCTGCAACCTCCCTGCTTTTGTCTGCAGGGGTCTGTGAAGAGAGAGATCCTTCCCTGTGGACAGGAGCTTTGCATCCCTGGCCCTGGTGAAGCCTGGAGCAGGGAACAGCCACCCTGTACACTCTAATCGGTGCAAAGCCACGTGCCCAAGCCTGCTGCAGAGGTGGTGGCATTGCCTCTCCCTCTCGCTCACCCCGGCACAGTCCTGGCAAGCTCTGGTCTTCCCCTAAAAGTGTGTCATTCTCTCCTGCAGGATGGACACCCCATTGCCTCCCAACTTGGTGAGCAAGGAGCTGAGCCATGTGTTCCCTGCACCCTACCCCACACCCGGGACCCCTCTCCAGCATGGCCATACCCTTCCCACCTGGGCAAGGGATCGCTGCAGCCCTCACCTCCTCACCGGGCTGAGCCGGAGGATGTGGGAGCTCACCCTGTCACCCAGGTACTGAGTACCAGCAGAGAAGGTCACCCCATGGGCCAGCATGGGAGGCTGTTCCCTGCTGGCTTTTGAAGCAGCCGCAGGAGAGGAGCAGGGAGCCTGCCCAGGTACGTGCTGCAGCCCCTTGCTCAAGGAAACCTGAGCCAGCGGGATGGGAAGAGAATCTGGGGCTGGAGGTGTCTGGAGACATGGCACTGGTAGGGTTGCAGCCCTCCCCAAGGTGACCCCACCAGTACTGCCACACGGGAATCCAGTGGGACAGAGGGTGGTCCTAGGAAATTACCCATGGAACTGGTGCCATGCAGGCACCGGGCATCCTGACATGGCCTCAGCCCTGTGGCTGTCCCAGAAGCCTGGGGTCCCAAGACCCACCCTGGGCCACCCACAGAGGAACTGGGAGGAGGAGCAGAGCCAAAAATGCCTCCTCCGGCCCCTGACATTTAAGGCACACGCTCTGCTTCTTTTTTGTGGTTAAGCATGGCTGGGTGAAAACACCTTCCCTGGCTTGGCAAAGTGTGGCTCCCAGTCATCTCGGTACCATGAGCAGGGGATGGCAGCAGAGAAGCACACGGAGACAGTGATGTGGGACAGACTGCCCACAGATGGGGGGCAAGCGTGCCTGGCAATGAGCACCCCAGCAAGGTCCTACAGTCTCAGCTCGAGGGCTCCGAGGGATCACCAGCACAATGCTGAGGACAAGACAGGGCTGTGAGAGATGCCCAGGGCCTGAAGCACCAGGGAGGAGAGGAGCTGATGATCCACCATGCAAGGTAAGGACAACCTCTCGTTTCTGCCATGCTGCTTCTTGCCACCCTGTTAGCCCTGCCCCAGGACCAGCTTGGGTTTCCTCCTCTCTGAGAGCAGCAGGAAGGTGCTGCCATTTGGAGCATCCTTTGCTGCCTTTCCCCAGGGATCCTGGTAGAAGGATCGAGGTGGTTGGCTCCCCGGGCCAGTTCCCCATGAATTCAGCTGGCAGTGCTCCCCCATTCTGCCTCTGCAGCAAGTGTACTCACTGACCTTTCCTCCCACCACCCTGAGAGCCATCGGCCACGTGTGAGTCACCATGTCCACATCCCAGGGCTGGGGATCCCGGGCAAGCAGGAAGGGAGACGGAGCTTCCAGTGCTCAGGAGACACATTTGGGCAGCAGAGCTGGGTTGGGGATGGACCCAAGGCCAGGCTGAGGTGCCCATGCTCAGGCTGGGACAACTGGGTGTATGGGATCTGTTCATGACACATCTCTGAGTACTCCATGAAGAATGACTGATGACGGCAGGACTCTGCCCAGCATGCTGTTCATTCATTTTATTTTATATTTAAACACAGAAGAGTGTTGAATTTGCCTCGAGGGGCAACAAAAATTCCTCAATGTACCCCATGAAGCTGCAGCCCGTTAAGGGGTCATACTCATCGCTGCTGCGCAGATGGCAACAGGGCTCCCATTGCCATGGCCCATGTTCAATCTGCAACTGCCAGTGTAGATGTGTAGATGTGCCAGTGCACAATGGATCTAGTCCCCTGCGCCCAACACAGACATTCTGCCCTGCTCCTTACAACTTGGACTGTGCCCGGGGCCCCTTGGGACAGGGAGCAGGGTCCCTCACCCCTGCCCTCTCTGCTCCGGCAGATCAACAAGACCCTGAGGCACTCCAAGGCGCGGAAGCTGGAGAAGATGCGCAGCCTCCAGCTGCAGGCACTGGCCCAAGACACCTGGTGGGTGCTGGTGGCCAAGGAGCCACCCAGGTCCCTCCAGCTGCTGCTGGGGACGTGCCCAGGGGTGCCA
>QJSC01018438.1:67491-78377 GCA_003697955.1 Calidris pygmaea | reverse complement strand
CATCTTCCTCTTGGTTAAAATTTTCTACTTTTAAACAGCTTTGGGGAAAGGGAATGTAAAAGTCTCGGCAGAGATCTTTAAGTTTTCTTTTTGCAAAACCACGGATGCAAAAGGCTCGCTGACGTTACCGCCGTCTCTGAGAAGAGCAGGTGTTGGGGCATATCTTCCCTGGAAGCAAAACCTTCAACTCCATCGCACACAAAACCCAAAGATTCATTAAGAAACAAAGACCATCTGCCACCATTCTGGTACGGAGCAGCAGATTTTATTTATAAAGCCAAAGGTGCTCCTAAATCTGACTGAAAGCATGTGACTGAAAATTAGGTCTCACAGTAGGGGAGTGATGAGTTTCAGAGGTTCCCTCCTCAATCAATATTTCATTTTTAGCAGAACTTCCCCTATGACTAGGACAATTACAGTAGAGTTCCTTTAAAAAAAAGAAAAAAGTAATATATATATAGATTCAGCATTCAAAGGCAAAGTCAGCAAGACTTTCAGAAAGAATTTCTAATCCTACAGCACACTTCATGCTGATGAAGTGCAGCTCGTTGGAACTCCCACAGACTCAGTGTTAAATCCACATTTGTCAAGGATTCTTCTCGTGGCCTTGCTCTGAGTGTCTCCGGATACAGAACTGCACGGACTTCACACACAGACACACACACTCCACCACCACCCCCCCCCGCAAGGGATGCCGCTGAAGCAGTTGCAGCATCTCGTGTATGCAGGGGGAAAAAAAGGAGGTAAGTGTTCCTCAGTCTGAAGTTTTCATCTCTGTTCTTACAGGGGAACAAAGATAGCTCCTCTTTTAATGTGGCCTCACAGCAACTCTGGGTTCAGCTGCCCATTCTCCTTTAAGAAATGGGATGAATGCGGCTTCCCCTCTGCTCTCTCACCTCTGCTGTAATTAGTCTTCTAGCTCACATCTGCCTTGAGACCACCCCTGAAGAACACAGGAGCTCACACTGTGCTTTGGTGTGGTGTTAAGCCTTCAATTAAATGAACCTGCAAACTTTCCCTGTGCAGGACTGCGATGTTCTTTCTCAATAACAGCAACAAAAAGCAGGAGAGGACAAAATGACCCTGAAAGAGTCTTAAAATACGACTGACATCAAGCCAGTGTTTGTCCGCCTGGAGGCAGAGGGTGCCTTCTGCTGTGAGCCCTCATCCCAATCGCGGGCAGGCTCATCGCTGTTTTCTGAAGGAGACACTGGCACCTACTGGAAGACCAGCTTATATCCAGGCTGAAGGTGACTGGAAGAAAGGCAAGTATCCTTATTTCTGAGAAACGAGCGGGTTCTGAGAAGGGATGAACTGTCTTGCTGACTGCACAGCTGAGTTGCAGGGGAAGCCCAAGGAAGTGACCTCTGGGTGGCCCTTCAGCAAGCGCTGGCTCCTGCCCAGAAGACAAACTTGTGCAAACTCTTCCCTCTGAATGACTGCTGCTGTTCGAGGCTTTGCTTACAGGGGTTTTCGGTCAAGAAGAGGCCCTGGCAAAATCTCAGAATATAAAAAGTTTTGGCTAAACAAATGTGACTGGCAATGCTCCTCTGTGGCAGATCTGCTCCGCTTAACATCTCAATATGAGAGCAGGAGTCGAAATACAACTCCCCCTGTAACAGGAGTCAAAAAAGCAGCTTCAAAGGGTTTATCGCCTTCTGCACCTCAAATCATCCCACCACTTTTCAACAAACTGAATTAGAAAATAATTTATGCACATTAACATCTACAAGTATTAACATACAAAGGAAAGCTAGTGCAGCAAGATGCTGCACAAGCGAAAAGTCCTTCTTTAGAACTGGCTTTGCCCTCGTTTGGGATTGCACAAACTGGCCAGCCCTCAGCAGAAACCAGGCAGGAGGCAGGTCTGGTTGCTTGGCTGTGGGGGCTGGAGGAACCATCCAGCTTTGGCCCCTTAGCAGTCAGGTGGTGTCCCTGCCCACCCACAGGTGATGTGCATCTGAAATGCCTCTAAATAAAGGCACATCTTGTTAATTTGAGAAACAAGCAGCCATGTCTCACTTAACTGACTGTTGCCTCTACCGGACCAGGTCTGTTGCCAGGCTTCTGAGGGCTGACAGCAGACCCAGGCAGGCAGAAGCAGCAGCGTGGCTCCAGGGCACCTTTGCAGGCTTCCCCAGGCCAGCTCCAGCCTTGGGCTGAACATGTGGAGACCCTGTGATGGTTGGCACCTCCAGAAGGGAGCATTACACTGGCTGACTTCCCAAGACAGCACTCACTGATGCCTTCACAGCTGAGGTATGAAATATTCATTGTAGGAAACTTTATGTGCCCTAGACAGCGGGCGTCTTGCAGACGTGTTCTTCTCTGGCCAAATCCTTCTGTTGCCATGATACAGACACTCATGGTACTTCTTGAAGTGCCTGGCTTCCCAGGAGAACCATAACACGCTCACAGCAACATAATATTTTTATTATTACAAAAGATTTCTTCAGCAAACTGCTGTCTGACATATCTATGTATTAAACATGGAAACAGCAAACAAACCCATCTAACGTTATAGATTATTTAGTGTCTCAGCTGGTGATTCAGGTAAGTACAACTATTTTCCTTCTCCCCATCCGTTCACTTCCTTGACTTTTCTTCCAACCAAAGCCCAAACAAGTTACAGATCAG
Source organism: Calidris pygmaea (assembly GCA_003697955.1). Lineage (NCBI taxonomy): Eukaryota > Metazoa > Chordata > Aves > Charadriiformes > Scolopacidae > Calidris > Calidris pygmaea. Next base: position 75,740 of record QJSC01018438.1, on the reverse strand, counting down.
AAGCAGCAGCTCCCAGTCCCGCTGCTCGCTGTGCCAGCTCCTGCAAGAAGAGCTGACCATTGCATTACCCATACAGGGCACCCACACGAGTGTTAAAGTCCAGATGCTCATCACGCATCAAGTGTTGCTACCTTGCTTTTAACAGTCTCATGAGTGAAGAGATTAAGAGCACGCTCGCCATACAGTCATATTAAATGCTTTGTGTTAACAAAATAAACATCTGCTCCTCCCCTGTTGCTGGCTGATGCCAGAGAAGATGCTTGCACTCATGCAGTCACCAAGGTCCAAAAAAAAAAAATAAAAGAAAGTCTAACCAGACCTGCTGTGCTTCTTCAGTGGCGATTCTCAGGCATTTAGATGCACTTGTGCTGGAAACAATGACATAACGCAGCATGTTGTTGCCAGAGCGAGTCTATACGTTGGATTTGGGGGCAGAATTGAGGGGGATTTCCCTGAGTTCTATCCTCATGCAGAGGTACTCCCCGATGGCGGCCATCAGCGCGGTGCACACGATGTGCACCAGCCACCACGTCAGGGTCGAGGGAAAGTGCGAGTTGTATATCCAGCAGCCCAGAAGGTGGAAGAAGTGAACTGTGACTGTGAAATCCAGGCACTGCTTTCCGCGCCGGATGAAGTACAGCAAGCCCAGAGCACTGCAAAAAAGAGACGGAGATCAGTAAACAAACTGCACTGTGTCTATGGAAAAGGGGATACAGCAAGAGCTATCAGCCGTTGTCGTGCTAATTATTTAACTGCTTTAGAACTTCTTAAATGTTTTAAGGATAGGTTGTTTCTGACTTTGCTCCCAAACACTGCAGCAAGACTGAAATGCTTACAGCTTTTCAATCATCTCACAGCAGGGAAATGAGCTTTTAGTTTAAAAATTCTTGCCTGGCTCTCTGCACAATCTCCCCCAGTAATCTTTGCCCAGGGGTGGGGGCAGAAAGCATTCTTGTTTATAGATCAGTGTTTGCTGATATCCATTAATCCCAACTTTCAGTAAAATTGCTCACAGAAGCAAATCTCATTCCCAACTGGGAAACTGAGGCAGAGAAGTGCAATGACTTATGCAGGCTCTAGAAAATCAGGAGTCAGCAGTTCCCCACTGCCCTCAGCAGACATGCTCAACCAGGCACAGGGCTGTCGGGATATGTTTTGTGAGAGGCAGTATGTCACGATGAATTCTCTTAAAGCTTGATATTAAGAAAGAACAAAACACAGGTACTCCAGCTACTTGTGAACTTACCAGGTGAGTGCATTGAGGACGAAAGCCATCATGGAGAGCCTCCCCGGCGGGGTTGAGAAGCCTAAAATCTACATGGGACTATTAGTAGGAAACCACGGCACAAATCACAGCCCACAGCACGTAATCTCCTCCCGTGGCCCAGCCGCATCGGCACGGCCCTTCGCTGATTATGATCCATAAGTGGAGCCTGAGCAGTTATGGCAGTCCTTCTAAGAGATCTGTCTCTCTGCCTGGGGGTACCTATAGAGAAGGGACAGGTCTGTTTCTATACTGAGGGGTACCACCTAAACGGGGGGGGGGGGTCTCCACACCAGGGTTACCTATATGGGGGGGTGTGTGTTTGTCTTTATACTGGGGGGACCTATACAGGGTGTCTGTCTCTATACTGGGGGGTGGTACCAATACAGCTGTCTCTATAGCGGGGCTACCGCCTATTCGAAGGGAGGGGTGGGCCTCCACACTGGGGGCACCGACACAGACAGGGGGTCTGTCCGTATATCGGGGCGCAGCTGCAGGGGGCTGGGTGGGGGAGCTCTGCCTCCATACCCGGGTGTTACCTACGGCGGAGGGCTTCCTCTAATACCGGGGAATGCCCACCCGGGGAGCGGGGCCTGTCTCCTCTAGGGGAGCCCCCTCACAAGGCCTTCCCCCCCCGCCTCCGCCGCCCCAGGGGCCTGTGCCCAGGGCCCGCCCCCTCACCTCGTCGCTGAAGACCTGGTGGAGGGAGGGCCCGGTGCTGCCCAGGGTGCCGAGGAGGGCGAGCCAGAGCCCCAGCGAGCTGTAGTAGCCGGCCTGCAGCAGCACCATCTGCGACACGATCAGCGCCGGGTCCCACACGTAGCTGCGGAACTGCGCCGCCATCGCCCGCCCCGCCACAGACGCGCCGGAAATGGCGCCCGCCTTCCTCACACACCGCCCCACCCTCCTCTCCCCCGGGTCCTCCGGTGCTGCAGCGCCCCCTAGCGCGGCGGAGGTCTCGGGGCTGACACCCCCCCGACCCCGACCCCTGCCCTCCGGTCACAACATGGCGGCCGACGGTGGCCGAGGCGGGGTAGGGGGGTAGGGGGTGTCGGTGCCGTCAGTCCCCGCTGACAGCCAGGTAAGCGCCGAGCCGCCGGTTGGTCCCCGGGGAGCTGAGCAGGCCGGTCGGCGCGGCCCGGCCTCGCCTGGCAGGTCTCGCTGTGAGGGCTTAGGCCTTGGGTCACGGCTGAGGCCTTGGGTCACGGCTGAGGCATCGCCCTAGAGAACAGGCCGGGTGGCTGCGGGGGGGTGAAAGCGATCCCCCCTCCGGAGGCTGCAGCACGTATTTGATTTATGATACGAGGGAATTTTGTTGGTGAGGGGGGTCTCGGCTGGGTGCTTTCCCCTTTGCAATCCGCACCCGGCTCAGGCTCATCATGCTGTCATCATTTGGGCTTTCCCCATCTCTTGCACAGTGCTGGTCTGGGTTTGTTTCATTGGATTCAATCATTTGGTGGAGCAGCCTGTGCTAAAAAGGCTACTACAAAGGGCTACAAAGATGATGAGGGGCCTGGAGCATCTCCTTTACGAGGAGAGGCTGAGGGACTTGGGTCTTTTTAGTCTAGAGAAGAGAAGGCTGAGGGGAGAGTTGATCAATGGTTATAAATACTTAAAGGGTGGGTGTCAAGAGGATGGGTCCAGTCTTTTTTCAGTGGTGCCCAGGGATAGGACAAGAGGAAATGGGCACAAACTTGAATATAAGAAGTTCCACCTAAACATGAGGGGGGACTTCTTTCCTTTGAGGGTGACAAAGCACTGGAACAGCCTGCCCAGGGAGGTGGTGGTGTCTCCTTCTCTGGAGACATTCAAAACCCACCTGTTTTGAAAGTTCCTGTGCAACCTGCTCTAGGTGACCTGCTTTGGCAGGGGGGTTGGACTAGATGATCTCCAGAGGTCCCTTCCAACCCCATGTGATTCTGTGAAAAGAGACACAGATACTGAACGTAGAAGAAATGATGGTCCTGGGCTATTCCCGTTCATCTCTGTGCCAATTCCTACAGGTACCAGGGCTGGTAGTAGCTTCTGCCCAGCTGCACACGTTTTAGCTTTAGGCCTCAGGGCACCAAGATGTTGTCATGAGTTCTGGTGTGCCCTGGCAGCGCCATTCCTTTATGGGCTGGTCTTGTGTAGGGCTTGACTTCTTTTGGGAGGTTTCTTCTGGTACGTGGTGGTTTCTTCTTTTCATGCCTCAGGAAGTGGTGAGGTGCCAGGGCCCCTCGTGCTCAGCCATACCCTCTCTGTCATCTGCTCTTGGCTGCTCGAGCTCATTTAGTGGCCCCAATAAGCTGGCCTGCTTGCTTAGCTTTGGATGCGGGAGTTGCCACTAACTGAATACTAAAATCCCTGAGGCTGCCTGGGTCAACGGAGCATTTGAGCATTTTGGAGATAAGTTCTTCACTGGAAAAAGGAGAGAAGACACCCCCGGGCTCTGCTGGTGGGGAGTTGTCACAGTGCTCTTGTTATCTGGAAAAGAGAGGAGGAGGACAAAAGGGGAACCCAGCTTTTATGGGAGGTGGTATTGTCACATCAGTCGTGGGTGTGGAATGTTTCTGGCTGTTGGAGCTCAGATTATGATCTCTGACATTCTCTCGTGACGTTTTTTCCATGTCCCCATATGGGAAGTTCCTTAGGCAGCTTTGCTGCGTGTTTTCCTTCCTCATTCTGTGGAAGTCACAGTGCTGAGGCAGGTTTGACACATTTTTCTCCCTGTTCCCAGACCTGCTGCTCCTGGAAATGATTGTGCAAGGAAGAGGCGGCACATGGTGGATGTGGGCCACTGCTGCTGAGTTTTGACTTGGGCCTTTGGAGAATTTATCTCTGCAGGAGCTTACCAGCCTTAGCCAGTGCAGAAATGAACATGGGAAAATCCCAGCCCTATCACAGCTGTCTGCTGCCAGCACGTTGCTGAGTATAAATTGCAAGACTCGACACTTCCTCTGTTAACTCATGGTAGAAATTGGTTTCCTTTCCTGAAATCTGCGATGCTTGGCTCTCCAAGACGTGCAAGACACTGCTTAGATATTTTCACTTTTCTCCTCCCTTTTCAAGCTTTATAGGAGTGACTTTCCTTTGCCAGCAAAAATTTGGTTGTTTAGTCATAGCTGACTAAAACTCCAAACTGGCATAAGGTAGGACTGCTGATATAATTGCTGGGTGTCTTTCCACAGGCAGTCATCAGCAACAGTATTTCTGATTTATCCAATAGTCCCCTGGGATCACCAGTTATGAGTTGGTGTTTTGGGAGGCGCTGACTTGAATTCCTTCCAAATTTAAGACTCCTTCCTGCTTTGTTGCTGCCCCGTAAAAAAACCAAGGTGGCACGGGCACAGCAGCAGTCGCAGCAGAGGTGTGAGCTGAGGCTCCCTCCCGCCTTGGGCAGGCAGTGCACCAGCACGAACACAGTGAAGCGCTGTGGTATGAAGACATTTGTGCTGCGAGTCAACTGCGGCTCGGTTTGTGAATTCATTTTCTGGCTGACTTTTCGACGGCGTGGTGCATAGTCATGTCTATTCGTCTGCCCTCCTGAATTCTGCCCTCCCTCCTCTCCAGGCTGCTCTGGCTAAGGAGACCATGGCCTTCTCCTGGAAGAGAGGGTGCTCTCCCCATGGGGAGCCTTGCCCCACACCCCTACTCTGCAGGAAGGGTTTAAAGTGAACCTGGGCAGCAGATGTTTTTGGGGAAATAAGTGGCATTTTCAATTTTCCTTTCCTTTCTCTTTAGTTCAAATGAAAGTCAGAGGTCGCCATGGAGGAAAGATGTGTAAAGGGGAAAAAGGATGTTGAAACTCCAAGATTATGCTTTCTAGGGTGCCATAGTAGGTGCTGCTTGTCTGGCTTCTAGTTAGAATGTCCTTTTTTAACCAGCCATGGAGGAAAGATGTCTAAAGGGGAAAAAGGATGTTGAAACTCCAAGATTATGCTTTCTAGGGTGCCATAGTAGGTGCTGCTTGTCTGGCTTCTAGTTAGAATGTCCTTTTTTAACCAGCTGTCTGTTCTGTGCATGACACCTGCGTGTCACAAAAAGCGGCAGGTGGAAGAAGTGGCAATATGCCCAGGATGTAGCAGGTGCCCTGAGAATGTACCCAGATCACATGCAGCTATCGTGGTCACTTCTTTATCTGGAGTGTGGAATAAGAATGCCCTATTTAGCCAGGGATTTTTTCCATAAGAAATAGCTGTATAGGATGGTATTGTTTTTCCTTCTCGGGAATCATTGCCTAAAACGAGAAGCTGTTTGTTTAGATGATCCATATTTTACCTGCTGCTGTACAAAGGGCAGTGCTGGCTGAACTGACCTTTGCTGGCATTCTTTTCCCTTTTGCCAGGCAGGTAGGATTTGTGCTAAGGTGACCTTTGCTAAAGGGACAGTAAGGCTAAGATTATACATTTCCAGAATAACTTGGCATTAAGTAGCTCAAAATAAGGGGTGAGAGTTTTCAGCCACTCCTCTTCCTCTACCCACACAGTGTGCTGGTGTGTTTTTCCAAAGAGCTCAGCAAACTGAACAGACTTTGGGAGTAGAGATTTTTTAAAACTACTTAAGGTTTCTTCATGCTTGAGAATCTTGCCCTAAGCTTGTTCTAAAATCTGCCTGTAGGAACTGTGCTGAGCTTGGCTGGAGAAACTCTTTTCCTGGCCAGGGCAGTAGCGTTTATGATCTAGAATTGTCTAAAGGGCTCTGCATGTGGCCTTCTCCAGATTACCTAGACATTTCTTATGGTGTCACGTAGAAATGTGATTCCCCTCACCCTCCAAATGCATTGTATTTGGACACTCCATTCCACTTCCAGCGTGTTTGTGTTGTGTGTTGGGAACTGGCAGTTATTTATTTTTATTTTCAACACAGGAGTTGGGTAACTGCTCACTGTTGAACACTGGGTTAGGAACAATGGTGGCCAGCCTATGTTATTTCTCTGCCAACTGCAATTTTTAAATGGAGAAGGGAACTGACACACCTCAAATGTGAGAATTCATCGCCCAGAACAAATGTGCGGCTCAACATGTGTTTTATTTTTCTCTCACGTGTAGTGAGGTTTCAGAAAAGTATTTTTCAGTTGTGCATTTTTTCTCTCTGTTCTGTTGCTCTCGCTAAGTGTCACATACCCACCGTTTTTCTGCATTATTCTAGAGAGAGGAGAATGTCAACATTTTGAGAGGGGACACTTGAAGGGCAAAATGAGGCAGGCTATTTTATGGCATGGGTTTACAGGACTATATTATGACTTTTGTGGCTGCATTTCCTCTTGTATGAATTCTCTTGAGATACAGTTGCAGAAGGGGGGGGGTGTGTGTGAGGGAGGTAGACCTACGCAATGCACTTTGAAAATGTCATCGGTAAAGTTACGTAAATTTCTTCTCAAGATCGAAAAATACATTAGGGTGGAGTTTCATTTTCTCTTCTGCTTCCAGAAACCCAAGATTTCTGGCAGTTTTCTTGAAGGATTGTGCTGATATGACTTTGACGGCCAGTGTGTGGTCCCTGAGCCAGATAGTCAAACTGGCTCCTCTCCCTTCTGTGAAAGCAGGACTTCCCTAGGAGGGGAAATGGGGTCCTGTGCTATGCAGGGGGACGGTTTGGTGGGGGGGATGTGCTGAGGGGATATGAGAATCAGGAGCGGTAAGGTGTATCGTGCTTGTCTGAAGAGGAAGTTAACAGGCGAGTGAGCAGTGTTTGTAGCCACAATACAGAAAGCTGGTTTTGAAAGCGTCTTTGTGGTGGCTGCTGTACCTGGAAGGAGGCGTGGAGTGGTCATGGCCACACACACACAAATACAGGTGCCATTTAGAGGGTTAGGGAGGAAAGGAGCGCTTCTGGCCACCTTGTGGTGCTGGGGCTGTCTCCTGCCCAGCAGGTGTTGTCGTGGTATTGACCACTCTTTGCACGTGACCCAGCCCATGTGTTCTTGTTCCTCTCCATGTTCTGCACCCACCTCTGCTGGGTGTCCGGAGCTAGAGGCTTGCTGGAGCTGGGCTCCCCAGCTGCACTAGGAGTATCCCTCAGCAGCTCCTCTGATGAAGCAAGGGTAATAAGGAAGGTTGGTAACCCAGCCCACAGCACAGATCCCTCCCTCGCGTCCATGGTGGCCTTGGATGCTGCAGGGAACCAGAGGGTTAGCAGTACATCTCTGCCCTGAGCACAGAGGGTTATGTGCTACAGGAAACTCCACCACAGCCTCCTAACAAACATCGAGGAGACCTCTTGACCTCAGCTTCCACTCTCTGTACCCATTTCTTCCCAAAGGAACAGGCAGTTGGGAAGGCCGCTTCACCTTGGAGATCTTACTGGTTTGAGGCTCAGCATGCTAAGGTGGGACGGGGGGAAAGCTGCACATTCTCTGGGGATAGCTCTGTAGTGGTGGAACGGGCTGAGAACCAGGTCTAGCAGAGTTTGCATCCATACCTGGCAGATGGGATCAGGGCACACACGCTTTCTAGTCTGTGCATTGCTTCCCTGGTAAGGAAATATTTTATTCCCTACAAACTAGAGGCCAAGTGCCAACTGATGTGACAGCAGTATGGACGAGGGACCGATGCAGAGGGCATACCAGTATGGTAGCTTGGGTGCACATCAGGTTGTTAAGGGTCTGCAACGAATGCTTTCAAGCAAATTCTTACGATCAGTCAAAGTCTATTAACGAGAGAAGAAAAACTGAAATAGTTAAACTCTGCTGTTGGGGTTTTCCCCTTCTTGATGTGTGTGGGTTTTTTGCACTTGTCCCTTACAGAGAAAACAGACGGAGCAGTTTCATTTTCCATCTCCAAGAAGAGCTGTGTGATGTAACGCCCCGACTGATAACCACAGCCGTGACACGCTGCCAGTCGCTCTTCTCGGTTTGCTGTAAATGTGAGACTGTCACTTGTGGAATGCTGTGAAAGCAGAAACTCCTTCCTCCCCCTTCCCCCCCCTCTTTCCCTCTTCCCCCTCCTTCTTTCCCCCTTCCCCCTCTACTCTTTCTTTCCTCCCCCCCTTTACCTTTTCCCCT
>QJSC01018438.1:44161-67061 GCA_003697955.1 Calidris pygmaea | reverse complement strand
TCCTTTTCCTTTCCCCCCATCTCCCTCCCTCCCCCTTTCCCTTTCACTTTTCCCTTTCCCTTTCCCACCCCCTCCGAGCAGGCTCCGGTGCTTGCGGGGTTGAGACTCCTCGGAAACAACCCCGACAGCGTGTCCGGGGGCTTGTGACCGTCCCCGGGCTCCCGCGGCGACACCGGCGCCGCCCTCCCGGGGATGTCGGTGCGGGGGTAGCTCGCATCCCCCCCGGCACGGCGGCGGGAGGCCGCGGGCATTCCCGGTGGGGCGGAGCGCCGCCGCCGCTCCTCCCCCGCGGGGGCGGCACCGGCGCTATAAGAACGGCAACGGAGAGCCGGGGGCGGCCAGAATCCGATTCGGCAGCCGCTGCCCCGTTCTATTCAGCCAAGCATCAGCCCGGCCATGCCGCTGCTCCGTGTCGCGCCGGTGCTCCGCGCCGCCCTCTTGCTCGGCCTCCTCCAAGCCGTCGCTGCCGAATCGGTGAGTTCCATGGGAGAGAGAAAGGGGGGGGTCTTCCCCTTCCTACCCATCTCCCTGTACCGGTAGGGAAGGGTACTCCCGGTATTGGGGAGGGGGGCTCGGCCGGGGGTACGCTTCCAGTGGGTTATGCTCGCCCAAGGGCTAGTGCCACCGGTGCCCATCTGGGGCCATTTGTCCTTCTCTGGGGAAGCTTGGGGGGCAAAATGAGTTAATGGCAATAGGGCAGCTCCTGTTCCCTCCTCTGGTTTCCCTGTCTCCTTCTTGGCTTGCATGCTGCTTCCTCTGTTTGATGCCAAAGCGGCGTTGTCCTGGCCCATGTAAGACCCCCTGCCCTGTCACAAGCTGTCCCGGTGGCTGTGCCGTTCCTCGCGTATCCCTTATGTCCCCCTACGTGCTGCTTGAGCCTCCTCTTGCTCTTCCGTAATCGGGCTCGGTGGAATTAGAGCAGTTCAGGGTACAAGGGTACGTGATAGAAACAAACTGCTCTCCATTACAGCTTTGATCTCCAACTGCTGGTCGTGGACTTAAGTCCTCTAATCCCTCTTTTATTGTGAATGTGTGATGGGTTAGGTACATGCAGGGCGTTACAGCACCTGGGTAGGCTTTCCGGGGTTTGGTTGTGCCGGTACCTGGTGTCTTTCTGTATGTACCAAACCTTCCTCACCTCCACATGGGAGAGAAAAAAAGATTCATTGCCATGAAGGGTATAAGAGCCTCATAAATATGTAATGAGGCGAAACAGTTTGGATGCTTCGAGCCGGGCATGTGTGGGATCTTTGCGGTGAAGCAGAGATTTTGGGATTCTGTCTTCCCTGCTGTTTGTTTTGTGTGTGCCCGTCCTGCTGATAGTGTGGTCGGGGCAGATTCCTCTGCCGGGCTGAAAGGGCTGCAGAGATTAAGGTAACTGCGGGAGATCAGGGGGTCTCCAAACAAGGTTTAATCATCCACATTGCTTCCTTCTGGGCGGAAGGCTGGGTGGGCAGATCAGAACTGATAAGTCTTTGCTGCTCCATTGCTCTTTAATAGGGACACGGGGTTGGGGGGGTTGCTGTTGAGTAGGAAACTCCCACAGAGAGCATCTGTAGTAATTGTCAGCTACTCTCTGCTAAGACCAACCAGCCCAAATCCACTTTACTCTAATCTGGTGTCTTTATCCCTGCTATTAAGCACGTGAATCGCTCATTTGAGAACTGGCCCAAACTAGTAGGGCAAACCTTTGGGGCACACAGCATCTGGAAGTTGCATTGACCATGTTTGGTATGAAATGCAACTTGGTGTCCCTGGGGAACGGAGTGGTCTGCAAGCGTCGGATTTCTGCAAAGACAACAAATTTTGCACAGATGTATTCTGGAATCCCTTATATAGAGCTTTTACGGAGGATTTGTCCATATCTTTTAAGCTACCTAAGACGGAGTGTGCGCTTCAGAAGTAACACTGGCCTACTATAAAGCCTTATCCAAACAAATTGTTTGGGTTACGGGCTGCTGGGGAGGAGACAGTGATGACATACTGTTTGGGAGAGTTCTGCTGGCACTCCTCCCAAATTTTTTTGACTTTCTTTTTTTTTTTTTTTTTAATAGCACTCCCAAAATGTGCAGTGCTGCACAGCATGTGGCTCTCAGTTTTTCTATGTGGGCAGGGTGAAGACAGGTAGCTGTTTCTTAACAAGAGGGGGATTGTATTTCTCCTGCTTATGTAAGAGCATGGCTTTGGAGAGTGATTCGGTGCTTGAGTATTTCCCCAAGCCTGTACAAACAAAAATGCTTTGGCTCCTTTCCCCCTGCCTGGCTTTCTGGTGTAGATGGGATTTCTCCACCTGAAGCAATTTCGGATGTGTAAGAGGGTGGGGAATATTACTGAAGGGCCGAAGTGTGACGTTGGTGCTTGGGCCGTGGGTGGGTTGTGTTACAACAGCTTTGTGTGAGAACATCCTCCTGTTCCTGTGGGGTGGGGGAGAGGCTGGAGCTGAAGCCCCATGTCTCTTGGTGGTCCCCAGCCCTTTCTCTGATAGAAAGCAAGGGCTGTGTGAAGCTCTGCTTGTGCTGTGCGAGGATGGGGTTCATGCAGAAGATGCTTTAGGGGCCTGCAGCTGGGGGTGGGTAGAAAGCCACCAGTGTGGCCAAGAAATGGCACCAGGGACTTGACAAAGGACTTGAGGTCTGCCTTGCTTGGCTGGTGTAGCATCCTTGAGCATTTCCTCGTGCTTTTTGCATCTAAAAGTGCCCCTGGCAGCACAGGAGGGAAACAAGGGTTATTCCCCTGCAGCAGAGGTGTCCGCTTGGGCTGTTCCTACGTTGGAGCTGCAAGAGGGCTCGAGCGCCCTGAGCCCAGCAGGGCCATAGCACTGCTGATGGCCTGCAAGCTTGTTCCAGCAGTTCTACTTTTCTGCCTTGAATTAAGCAGGAAAAGCCTCCGTGTGGCACCACATCATGTGTGTGTCCCCCCAGCAGTGCCGACAAGCAGAAATCCAGCCCAGAAGCTGCTGGCAGAGGGTTGCTCAGGGAGAGAGGGGGGAGGCTTTGTGCTGGTTTTGAGCTCTGTTTGCTGGTTTAAAGCAATCGTGCTTGGAGGCCTCCTGATTGGCAAAGCTGGTGTCTTGTTGATGATAGCTGTGTTTGGAAAGTAGTGCAGCATTATTAATGTTAAAACCGGTTTGGCTTGTCCTGCTGCCATTGATCCCCGAGGCCTGTTCTTTCTGCTCTTTGCCCAGTTTCTCATCTGTCCCTCCCAATCAAATCAAGACATTGCTATCTGCACGTTTTACTTTATTTTACCTTCTGACTTGGCAAACTCATGGGGCAGCGCAACATGTAGAGGTTTTAGGGAGGCTTTCTTTCAGCCTCCCTAAAACATAGAGCAGGAAAATTACAGTGTCTTAGTCCTGAAGGGAAGGAGCTCGTGACTTCTGGTAGCCAAACCTTGGGCTGGCTACCAGAGTCGGGATGAAAAGCCTGTAATGTGTAGGAAGAAGTAGTCTCTCTAGCACATAGGACCTCATTGAACTGCATACACAGCTCCATGGGGTGGGAGTTTGGGGGTGCACGGTCCCCCTGCAGCCTGGCACCTTGTCCATACCAGCCGTGGAAGTCCCCAGGCAGGTTGTAGCAGTCACCCTGCGGTGCTTGGGGCGCAGTCAGGGAAACAGTGCTGCTGCCCAGTTCTTTTCTGTCCTAAGCGCCTGCCAGTTCCCATGCTGGAGAACATTTTCTTGTGATTCAGAGTTTTCCGAACAGCTTACGCAAGAGGCAAATCAGGGCTAATCTTGGTACTTTTCAGACTCGCGATACCAGAGACTCATTCACTCTAGGAAGTTGAGGCTGTTGGCCAATATGATTGCCCTCTTTTCTGCCCCTCCTGTTGTTGCTTTCCAAGGCCCTGGCACTTGGGGTTCCTGCAGACACCTGCCCATATCCAGTCTGACAACCCTGCAAATGTTTTTTCCTATGTGTCCAAAAGCCTGGAGTGGAGCTCCACTACGCTCCACTAATATGATCTTGCCATGGTTTTCCTATGGTGGCTTACTGCCCTCTTGGTACGCTTGTGTCCCACTTCCACCTGTCCACTGGAAGCTGCTAACCTGACTTTGAGTGACGATGGAGAGGAGGGCACCTGGGTACCTGCTGGGCAGGCNATGTTTTTTCCTATGTGTCCAAAAGCCTGGAGTGGAGCTCCACTACGCTCCACTAATATGATCTTGCCATGGTTTTCCTATGGTGGCTTACTGCCCTCTTGGTACGCTTGTGTCCCACTTCCACCTGTCCACTGGAAGCTGCTAACCTGACTTTGAGTGACGATGGAGAGGAGGGCACCTGGGTACCTGCTGGGCAGGCAGGCTTCAGCACGAATCCTGCGGCTGCTTTTCCCTTCCCTTCGACTCCCGGTGCTGGTAAATGCTCTGTTGAAAATGTGCTGGCTTTAAGTTGTGTTGTGTTTTGTTCTCCCTCGAGTGGATGGATGGATGGCTTTGTGTTTAACGCCGTTTCTTTTTTTAATTCAGTGGTAGTGACTTTACCAACGAGGGGAAGCACGGTAACTGTGTTCTACGGTCTGCAATGTACCTGACTGAAGTTGACTCGTAAGATTGCTTGGTTGAGTTATTGTGGCTCGTTGATCCCAGAGAGCTCCCCAGTTATCACTTCAGCTAGATAAAACGGGAGTGTCCATCTTTCAAAACACTTCCTTGCTCTTGAGTTCCCACTCTATCCTCTTCAGCCTGCTCTTAGATCCTGGCAGCTGCGTTCTCCCCCTCAGCTCAGTACAGCTTGTCCCTTTATGCCCTCTAACAGCAGCAGGGTTGTGCTGCTTTTACAGCCTCAAAGGAGAAGCTAATGTCGTTGAAGCACTACAAAACCGGCGGGGACAAACCCTGCGCACGCCTGACCTCTGGGCCCTGCTGTTGCGGAGCGTGTGTGGCTGTTTGTTTGAGACTCGGTGGAATGCAAACGCTTCAGATTAAGGATTCAAATGATTTGCACTAGAATGAGACTCTTGTGATGAGACTTGGCTTGGTGGCTCTGAATAGACAGGGCAGCCTGTTTAAAGAGTTTAACTTGTAATAGGCCACTGCTCCGAGCTGCTATAAAAGATCCTATGTTAATGAGCTGTTAGGGCAGCACGTCTAGATTAGTTCAGACTTCTATTTTAATTGGGTTTTTTTGTTGTTTTCAAGCATGTGCCCGAGTGGTTGTCCAGTGAGTGCTGCTGCCTCTGCCCAGCTCTGCTGTGTATCACCATCACCCCCGACTCGCAGAAGTCATGCTCTGACTCAGGGTTTCTGGCACTTGCCTGGCCTGGCAGCTCCCCCGAGCCACTGCTGTCACCCTCTGAGTAACAGCCCTGGCCCCTTACCCAAAGCAATGACTCAGGCTTCCGAGGCGCTGCAGCACAGAGGTGGATCTCTTCTTACAGGGGAAGCAAAGCAAAATGAGTCCTGGTTGGTAGAGACAGTCTGTCCTGCCCTCCACACCGAGTGCCAGCGCTGCTGCCTCTTGTCTAATCTGCCGTGGGCTGTGGCTATGGTGGGCAAAAAGCTATTGGGCTCTGACATACGATTGCTGCCAGTAGCCAAGCTGGCGTTGGCAAAGGCAGATCAGAAAACAGCCTTCTCTTGAGCAGCCACTGACTTGCTTTGGCAGCGCTGTGTTGGTTGTGTTCTCAGACAGATAGATCTGGAAACAAGAGTTGCATGGGGGAGAGAGGAAAGCAGCGGTGTTATCTGAAATGACTGAAAGCATTCAAAGCAAGCGAAAGGAGCGGAAGGTCTCGAAAGAGGGGGTTAAATGCTTAATCCTCAATCTGGAGAAAATGTCAGTGTGGGAGGGGAAAACACGCAAGATGTAGCTGTGTCCCTCTCAATTTCTGAAGGCTGGCTGACTTCAAAAATGCACTTCTTGTAAGAGTCTTAATTTTGCTGAAAATATGCGCTCTTGTCAGTTTTAGCCTTAAATCCTTTGAGGCTGAGACTCTGCTTATAAAATGCCAAGTGGCTCTTGTTAGACAAATTATTAGGATAACTTAAAAATCAAAGCAGTTAATTCAAATTTCAGAGAGACACTCCTTGGGGCTGGAAGGAGACTGGGAGACCTGTAGGACTGTTATGTTACCCAAGCAGCCAGTGTCATGTCAAGTGAAAACAAGGTCTCTTCTTGCTTAAACAAATTGCATTCTGTCAGAGAAAGCAAAGCCTGCCATGGGAAGGATTTCTGTCTTCTGATCTTGCTCTGCCTTAGTTGCTGAAGGGGAAAAGGTGTCTCTACCACAATACAGCAAAAACTGTGCCACTGTTCTTTGTAAAACTAATACAAAGCGATGTGGCCTTGGCCTGTTTACTGTGCTGGGAGGCTAACCCTGCCTCCTGCCCTTCAGCTGCCACTACAGTCAAACTATAGCAATAAAAAGAAGTATTACCGTGCATTAATGACTGTGAAAGTGCCTGCCTTGGACTTGCACAGCTCAGTAACCAGAAATCCCGGTGTGGAGGTGAGTGCAGGGAGTGTGGCTGGAAGGAGCGTGCCTGGTGTGATGGAGTGCTGCCCCCTGGCCTGGAGAGGAGTGGGACCCACGGGTGGAGGGACGATGGATCCCAGCCAGCATGCTGCTAGGAAGGTGGCAGAAGCTTTTTTTGTGGGCTAGTGTCCCCCTTTAAAAACAGAAGCTTCTAGCAGTCTCGCCCTCAAATGGAAATACAATCCTTACTGATGTCAGGAGCTTTTGCTTGGAAGACTCTGTTCCCCAGCGAGATAAATATTTATTACAAATTCACAGTGTGCAGTGGAGCAGACTCTGGAGCCAGGATCTTGCAGGAGACTGTTTATGTGCGGGCTGTTCTTGGCGCTAATTCTAAATTTCCTGAGGCTGAGTATGAGGAGCTGGTCCTGCGCGTTGGTTGCTAAATGACTTGTTCATCCAGCCCAGCGCAGGCTCTGCCCAGCCAGGGAAGGAGTGACCAAAACAAGAGCTGGGTCCCTCTGCTCCTGGCTATGACACTGTGGGTGCAGAGACCTAGTCGGGGAGGGCTGAAAAACTGCTGCCAGCTGCTCATCCCCGACTCAGAGAGGGGAGGAAGCCTGGCTGGGAGACCAGAGCTCTCCCAGAGAGGAAAACGCTCCCAGGAGTGACAGGTTTCGCAAAGTACGGCTGCATTATCACCAACAGCACATCTTGTGTCTGCTGCTTTCTGAGCCCAAGCCAAGCCAACCTCTGCACAAGTCTGGAATGTCTCTATTAAAAACAAAACAAAAAAAAGTCCCCACACAGTGAAAATCCCAACCTCTGCATCTGTAGCTAACTAGGAAAATCCCTGCTGTTGAAATGTTTGTTTGTATGAATGCTTACACGGGTATAGCCTGATAGCAGAGTGGCACGACACACCATCTCGAGTGCTTTTGTGCTGATAACTTCCTCTGCTACAGGTTTTTTTTTTTTTTTTTTTTGCTGGTAGCTTTGCCAACAGGGCAAAACTTTAAATAGCATAACTCTGCTGGCAGAGCTCAACCGCCTGGGCTAAGCTTAAATCTTTGGGCTACTACTTCTGATTAGATTAAGCTGGATTGTGGGAGGGGAAGCATTCGTAGGGTGCAGCATTGGGAATCTTGACTGTACAAACAAGCTGAGATTAGCTGCGTGGTGAGCCAGCTAGGAAAGGCACCCTTTGAAGTTGGGTGTCTGCCCTGCTTAATTTTGCTAACATTCTGGCATGAGGGAACATAAAGATCCCAAAAATGCACGTCATACATTTCTTGCCAAGTGGAAATTCTGCTTGTGTGCGTGTCCAGGGAAATATTGGGGTGCAGCTGTACTCTAGGAAAGGGCAGTGAGGGCAGGACTCTCCCTAGGGCGAGGGGGAACTGGGATGTATGAAATATCCCAAGCCTGAAGTAACAGCATGAGGAATCACCCTTGATGAAAAATCTACTTTGCTGGGGCCTTTATATCTATTTTTTCTTCTTCAGATGAGAATGCAATAGAAGCCGCCTGGTGCAGAGTAGGGCAACTCAGAGTGGGTCACGATTCAGAAAAACTGAATTCCTTTTTTAACACTGAAAGGAGTTCTCCAGCTTCTGAAGTGAGACCTGGGCAGGGAAGTATATGAAATACCTGTGATCAGGTTTGTAAATACCATAAAAAAAAATATATAATCACTTTATGAACTAGGTGTGTATCACTGCCCATGTCCGGGAGAACCTTTCAGGGTCACGAAGCGTCTCTGCTGCAGTTGTTTTCCTCCCAAGTCACAGGAGAGCTCCTGCTTTCCCCTCCTGCAGTTCTCCTCTGAACTTTATCTTTATTTGCTGCGGGGCAAGTGATTGACACACAGCCGTTTGCAACTGCTGAGCTTTATCTCCTCTGGCGGGAGGGGGAAGCGGCCATCCCCTTCCCGCTCGTCCTCTGCCGGTCTCTGGACCTGGGTGTTGAGTATTTAGAGCAGCTATTTTGCCAGCGTCGAAGCAAACAGATCCCAGCGTGTGCCTTCCTGGCAAAGGACGTAATCTTTATGGCTTTGCTCTTGGTTGATAATCAGGCAAGAGCAGTTAAACAAGAATTCATTCCTTTGTAATCTCTCTGTCCTCCTCCCACTGGCTTCTATGGCCCGAAAGGCATGTGTGGATGGTGTGGGCTGAAGAGAGCGGGCTGTGTGTAAGTGAACACGCAGGTGTGAAAAGGTAACTGAGGTTTGACTTTGTGAGTGCAGAGAAGCCTATTTTGAGCAAGCAGAGCCTGGGAGGATTCGTCCCTGCTGCAGGGGAGGCACCAGTGACATCGGGTTGCTCTCCGGAGCCTGGGATTAGGGTGTAATTGTCACGGGGATTATGCCTCCGCTGCCGCATGAGCCTCCAGGAGAGCTGCTTGTGGCCACACAGCTTAAAGAATCACCCAGGGAGTGGGGGTCAGTGGGGGGGTGACCTGGGCTGAGGCTGTGCTGGTGCTGGACGTGCAATACTGCGCCTGCCCCATGCAGCACGTGGGCTGCCCGGTGTGAGCACACGGGTCTGGTGATGTGGCTGCAGAGAGACGGGTACCCACTTGGGCAGGGACTGGGGATGCTGCTCTTAACTCATCTTGAGTGAGTGATGCTTTTACCAGCCAAACAGTTCCTCAGCCTGCATGTTGGTCTTGGCTTATTAAGCAAGACCCTGCACCTTGCCTGTATTACTGAGTGCAATTCAGCAAATAAATACATTTTTTCCCCTCTTTGGTGAGAGGCACAAAGAGATAGCATGCAGTGGCTGGTCCTGGGATCCTGGAGTTGCAGTACTGTCTTCTGCTGCCAGCCAGGAGCTGCCTGCAAGCCCTGGTCTGTGCTTCTGATTTCCCCTTTAGTCCCCAGAGGTGTTATGGATTTGTCTTTGCAGCTCACTGTGGTGGGAGCGCTCCAGTATGGTGGCTGTTGGAGAGGAGATGGGCAAGGCTGGTTTTGCCCAAAGCCGCTGTGGTCCTGCTCTAGGACTGCTTGAAAAGCGTTGAGCAAAAGCAGGGTAGTATTTAACCATGTCTGGAAGCCTCAGGGTGAGCCTGTCATGCAGCTAAACAAGCACGTGTGCCTGGATGGAAGCTGATTAACTTCTGTCCCTTGGCACAGAGGCCAGTGAAGGCCGTGTGTGCTGTGAATTATGTGGGACAGACTGACCAGGGACGAGAGAGAGTTAAAATGGGACCCTCCAAGCATGAGAGTTAGCACAAGTGGATTTGCTGCCATGGCCGATGTGTTGAAGGGAGTTAGGTGTGACCTAGATTGAAATAGCAATATTTGCTTTGCTTTCAGGACAAAAGTGACTTTTGTCTTTTTTCATATTTTTCCCTTCCATGGAGCTGGAGCCTGGAGGGAGGGGAGGGAGTAAAGGGTGGTTTGAGGGGAAACATAGACCCTTCCCTTACTAGTCTGGCAGGAGCTGCCTCTGCCGGAAGCTCATGTCACTTCTAATAACTTTCTTTTAATGCTTATTAGGATGGGAAGATAGAGCTGTCTTTGCCTGTTACCTCGCTGTGTGCCCCCCTCCCTTGGAGGTCAGCTCGCACCCGTCTGAGCATTTCCAGCATTGCTTGGTTCCTCTGCTCCCCTGGTTTCGGGGGGCTGGTGTGCTTCCTGCTCCTTTGCACGCTTTGCATGAGCTTTAAAACCTTCCTGGTTTGTGTGTGTTCGGTGGAAGAGTTCGGTGGAAGGGAAGTGTATGGAAATCCCCTCTCTCGGGTTGGGTGGTTTACAGAGCTTTGCATCCTTGTGCTGCAAAGGCCCCGTTGGATTCGGTACTCTTTGGCCCATGATACGGGACAGCACGAGGGCCAGGCTGGTGGCTTTGCCAGAATCATCTCTTAATAATAACCAAGCTCCAAGGCTGGGCCATGCAGGCAGCTCCTCGTGTCGTCCAGGAGCCCTTTCTTGTTCAGTTGACCTGGATGTGCCATCGTGGTGGTGTAAGGTGACATCTGCCTGTGACGGCACAGATCTGGGAATGATGTTTTGTGTAGTACTGCTAACAAGGCGACCCATACAACCGTCCCCTGGTACAGAGCCCCTGACAGAAGCCCCAGGAACCACTTGCATTTATCTGTCCCTGTGGGCTACAAAGAGTTAACAGGTCTGCACCTCTGCCCCCTCTTCTGCTGCCTCCCAGCCTGGCTCAGCTCCATGTGCTTTTGTCTAGAAAAGGCTGACTTTCACCTTGCTCCTGTTGACTCCTAGACTTGTGTACACAAGCGCTGGGGAGGGAGACGCAGGAGCGAGCGCTGGGTCTGCACACCAGAGCTATAAACTTGATAAAGAGCTCCCTGCACTTCGGGTACCCAAGTCTCTCTGGGTCTGACTCCCTTTGCAGCTTGCTGGCTGTCACCCTTCAAAGCAGCTTTTAATGACCTCTGGTGTGTTTCATCACAGACAAGGGCCAGCCATAAAATCAGTTTTGTGTCTGAAAAACTGTGTCTCTGCCCCAAAACATCATTTGGGTTTTGCTTTTTTTTTTTTTTTGAAAGGGTTTGCAAAGGCGGTGGTGAGGAGGTGGAGGTGCCTGGGTTTGTTACTTCCCAGAACTAGACAGCAGCTGGGGAAATTCACACATCAGACAGAAACTGTGCTTGCTGCCCCAATAAATAAGATGTTCTTGCTTTGAGAAGAAGCTAGTACTGTGCTGGGGCTGTAAGTGAAGGCCCCAGGAGCACAAAGGGGAGTGGGGTGGGCTGGGGATGGAGCCTTGCAAGGCTGCAAGCCCCTGCCTGGGGTGCCAGGGGTACAATTCCTGTGCCTGAACTGAGTAAACAGTGTCTGGCTTCATCCGGCAGCGCAGCCTCTCTCGGCCTCAAACACGAGACCTCTGTGCCCGGCTTTTCCAGGAATGACGCTCATAGTTCACGTGCCTGACGTGCTGGTTGTCTGGCAGGGAATAAACTCTTCTTTTTCTTTTTTTTTTCCTTTTTTTTTTCGCCACTTGCAGTCAGGAAAAGCTGCTGCTCCCCAGCACATGGGTTAATCCCCCATGATGCTTACTGGGGATAAAGCTGCCTGATGTGAGGAAGAAATCCTGGAACTAGACTCCTGCAGAAAAGGTTGATTTCTGTACAGACCCTTCCTAGAGAGGAGCATATTAATAATAGCAGGTCTCAACTTCAGCTGCTGGGGCGAGGTGGGGCTATGCAGCCGCCCACTCTGACTCTCCCAGTGAGTTCCTGGCCCGGCTCCAGTGCTGGGATGGCAGGTGGTGGAAAACAGACTCTGGGCAGCGCCAGTGCCCTTCTCCAGCTGGCTGTTGCAGAAGGGGTTAAGCTGAATGTGGCCAGAGACAACTTGGCAAGGGCTGGCGTTGTCCTGCAGCAGACTCCTAGCTTTTTCCTCTTGGCTGCAACCTGCCAGCTGAGAGGAAGCATGGGCACCTTCTGTGGTTCCTCTTCACCTGGTAGTGGAGCTGTAAGGAGGACCGAATCCCCTTGGAAAGGGATGCACTTTTAAAGGAATACTCCTAAGAGCTCTTTGTGTGGCACTTGGGAAGCCCAAAGCCCTTGCTGTTAAGTCTGTGACAGTGCCTGTGTGCCCTCTCACAGGTGTGTATGTGAGGAATGTGCCTGCTCCAGACCTGCCCTTGGAGCACAGCACTCCAGCGTTAACTCTTCCCAGGCTGTCCGTGCCCCAGCTCCCAGGAGGAGCCTGCTCCCAAGGAGAGCATGTCTCGAAACCTGGAGGGTAGGTACAGCAATGCCCAGCAGCCCTCTGAGTTCCCTGGCAGAAAGAAGAATTTGTAAAATGAAGCTCACTGCCCTGTATGGTTTGAGAAGCTCTCATGGCTTCCAGGAACTCCCCTGTCCTTGCTCAAGAGTATGATGAAGAGTGAGTTCAGGGAACGCTCCCACATAATCTTATTTACGCTTGTGAGTCAGTAATTTCCTTGTTATGTCCTCTGGCTTGTAAACACTGTCTGTCCTGATTTAAATAAGGTTTTCTGATAGCCAGACCTGGTTCGTTCCACAGTATGTGCTAATCACCGTGGCTGTCTGCCACCGCTTTGCTTGCGGCTGGGGCTGATCTGATAAGGCCAGCGGGCTGTCCAACCACTCGGTGGCCTAAACGTGGGATTTCTTGAGCCGCCCTCGTTAGGGCATTAGCTGGCCGTGATTCATAATGAAGTACGGCGTGAGCTGGCACAGGGGTGCGGCTTGGCACAGCACTTCTGCCAACATTGATCTGCCCTGACGCAGCAGCCGGTTTATAGAGAACTGCAGCGAACGTGCTCCCCGGTGCCCTGGCTCGGGCGGACGGGAATTGGGCTCTTCTTGCCCCTTGATGAAATGGCCAGAAGCTCTCGCTCTCATGGGAACAGCTACTGCGTGCTGGCAGCAGTCTCCATGGCAGGTCTGGCTTTGGCCAGCTTTCACGTATCTCAAAATGAATTTGCCTTGGAGCGAGTGATCCATAACGTTAGGAATGCCTGGTTTCAGGCTGGGAGGGGATTTTTTTATTCCCCAGCTGGCCTCCTTCCCCAGCCCCCTTGCCATCACCTAGTGCCAGTCTTGGGCAGAGCGGAGACAGGGGGTCTAGGAGGAGAGCTGGCCTCAGCACTTCATGCCCTCCAGGCTGCTCATTTGGTTATCCTCCAGCAGAGTTGCTGGGGAAACCAAAGATGCCTCAATAAGCACATCCAGCAGCCACCGCTCCTTATGCGAAATGAGAAACATCTTATCCTGACCACAAGACCTTGTTTGTGGCAAAACCAGTGTGCTAATGGGCTGGGAAATTTGGGTTGGAAGCAGGGCTGAGGCTGTGGGCAGAGGAAGTTGACACATGGCTTATGGCTGATTGTTGACCTTCACTTGTGAGATTGATAGCGGGTGTAATGCATCAGTCGGGGTCACCTCTGGGCTGTAGGATAGGCCACACATGGCCAGGTGAGCAGGAAGGCTGGTCCCAGCCTCTGGAGCTGCAGAACCCTTTATCTCATACTCAGGGTCTCGCTGCTGCTGCCCTGATGAAGCAGCAAGCGCTGGGGCTGGGTTGGTGCCACCCAGCTCTAACCCTCCCTGTGAGTCTCTGCTTTTCACCCCCTGTGAGGCTGTAGCTTATGGTAAACCTCTACATTAAGAAGACCTTTTGGATGTGCAGGACTGGAAGGCATTAAAACGCTCTCCTGGGTAGTTAAACCTTGAGCCCAAGTTCTGGGAGACACTCAGGGAACGTGTTCCCAGTGTTTCTGTGGGGATGGCATGGAAAAATGCTGACAGTGTAGCCCCTGGCTGTGGGACCCATCTGCCTGCCTTGTGCTTCTTGCCACAGGGGAAGGGGTTGAGTCCCCCACCACGGTGATGACTTCATGGCTGTGGAAGCATCTGGGGCTGGTGTTGAGCAACCCAAGAGCTCATACCTGTGGTACCCTCACCCGGGCTGGCCCTGGGGCTGCGGGGGGAGGAGAAATAGTTCTGGGGAAATTGCATAACCTCAGTGAGGGCAGGAGGTTTGGGCTTGTGGCTCCTTGAAGCCAAGTGCAAATGAGCTCTGGTGTTCAAGTGGCCATTGTGGCCAAAGAGCTGATTCTGTAGGAGGCTCTTCTGCGCTTCGGCTAATGTGTGTCCGTAGCTGCAGCCACCCGGCCACAGGATCGTGGACTTCATTTTACAGACTTGTTTGTTTACATGTGTTTTAAGAGGTGAGGCAGGGGAAGCTCTTCCTTTGGGCAAGTCATTACTGATAGCAAGTGCTCTTGAACGTCACACTATATTGCACTGCAGTTCAGCTGAACTGACAGGCGAGGTTTTAACCCTTGGGTGATAAAGTAGGTTTGTTCGCAATACAAAAAGCAACTAACTGTTGTGGTGTGAAGCTCCAGTGCTTGCAAAAAAATGACCTACAGGTGCCAGGCTTTTTTTCTGGGAATAGCAAGTCCTTCCAGATCCTCTCTTATCACAGACTGAAGGTATTGCTTTTCCAAATGCTTTTGCTACAAACTCCTGACCAAGATCCTGTTGTGTTATTTTCACCCTGTGGGTTCAAGTGAACCTTCTCAATCTGTAGCCCTCAGGAAATTCCACTCGCAGGCAGGCGCTCACTTCTCTTCTGAAAAATTCTAGGGGAATTCAGCTATTTCCAAGCTGACGACGATAATGCTCTTGGTGGAGAGGAAGTTCAGCATTTAATGTTCTTCTGATGGAAGTGATGTGCTCAGCACAGGCTCTGAACCCCTGACCTTTTGTAAAATGCTGCTCAGGAGTTACTTGATACTAATAGCTTCTCAAACTTTGTTTTTCAGGTGAGAGAAACTGAGACCATGGATGCTGGATGGCTTGGCTACCTTGCCTCTGGAGACTTGCCAGATGATGAAGACATTGGCGAATTCAGACCTCACTTAACATCTGACGATTTCGATCTAGATGAGGCTTCTGGGTCAGGAGGTAAGTGGGGAAGGGACGGTGGGGAAGTGGGGAAGGTTGATACTGTGCAATTCTTCCCAGTGCCACCAGTCATGAGTGATGGACTAAGTGCACAGCCAGAGCTGCAGAGGGAACTACAGTGTCAGGTGGAGATGAGAGAGCCTCGTGAGTCGTAGGCACTCACAGATGAGTGCAGTGAAAGTGGTTATACCGTGATATTGAATCACTCGTGGGGAGGACAGATGGAGTCCAGACAAGATTGTCTCACTGCAAATGAAAAGGCTGGCTTTGAAATGAAATGCACTGGCTGGACCTCGTTCCTGTTGAACTCCAAAGAACTTCTGAGACACTGGGGAAAAAAAAAATTAAAAAATCTATAGTTGAGGCAGTGTTAAAAAGCTTAAAGTTAGTGTCTCAGCTGAGGCCAAACAAGGTAAAGGACTAACTGATGTTCAGGTGAACTCTGTGTGACATGCAAAGCCTCCCTGCCCAAACCAGTTTCTGTGCTCCGTGTCCCCTTTATGTGAACACTTGTTCTCTGAGAGGGAAAGAACAAGTGCTGAAATGGGTGCCTGACATGTTTGGGCAGATCTTGAACTAGAGGGTTGGCGAACCACCCTTCGGGGATGGGTGGCGAGAGCGTTGCCCTCCATCGGCGTTAGCTCAGCAAGCTATGGCAGACCTGCTTTGCAGGGCAGCTCCTGGGAATCTGCAGCAGGGGCTGGTGGATCCAGCTGAAGAGCCCTCCCCTGCGAGAGGTGTTGGCCTTCAGATTACATCTCATGGTCTTGTGCAATCAAAGTCATTAAGCGGCGAAAGTACTAGTAGATAAGAGGGAATTATAGTCAGAATATGAGTCCTAGTTTGTCTGCAGTTGCTGGTGTTGCAGGAAGTGTCTGAATTCTGGAAAAATAGCAAGTAATAAAAGGAAAATTTGTCCTCTTCTATTTCTTTTAAACTTTTATTCCCTCCCTTCCTCTGCAGACTACCTGGACTCTGAAGATGCCATATATCTGACCACCATAGATACTCCTGTGGTAGGTATTACCTCTGCATGTTCTAAATAACACGTAGCTTCTCTGGTCTGTCCATGAAGGTTTCTGAATAGCCTTCCCCCTGCAAGATGTGGTATCAGGATGAATCTACCTGCATGAGCAGGAACCATGTACTCGTAATGCACTAAGCAAACTTTCCTTTCCCTGCACACCCTTCTATTTTTAATTGTGGGTAGGCTGGGTGCTGCTTGCTGATGGGTGTGGTTTGTCTGTATTCGGTAGATATCTGACAACTATATCCCTGGAGATACCGAGACAAAGATAGAAGGTGAGGAGAAAAACACAATGGTGGACAACGAAATCATTCCAGACAAAGCTGTACCTGTCGAAGAGAACCTGTCCAACAAGATCTCCATGGCAAGCACAGCCAACAGCAGCATCTTTGAAAGAACGGAAGTCCTTACAGGTAATGCTCCACCTTCTCCTGATAAACCATTAATACTGTAAATCAAAATGGCTTCTGTCATCCCCTGTTTTCCTGGGGAGCAGCTCCCCACTGACAAGGGAAGCGAGATGCGTTACCTCTGTGACTGCCTGTAGCAGGGTCACTTCTTCCTTGTAGTCCTCAAACAGCAGAAGAGCCTACCACGTGCCTGGCAGGGGTAAACAGCTTGGTTTTGAGCCTGCCAGCTGACTGGTGGCTGAAGTGCCACGCAAATCATGTGGCAGCTGCTCTGCACGCAGATGCTCCCTCAGTGAGAGGCGTATCGGGCCATAAATCAGTGACATCATGGATTTTCATATCAAATGCAGGTATTTTCCTTCTAACCTCTGCCCAAGTCCTCCCTCTTCTGAGCCTTGTCAGGAACCAAACAATTCCTCTGAGGGGTTTGAGCACCTCGTCAACTGTTAACGAATTTAAGTACCTTTGTCTAGAGCAAAACCAAGTGACTGGCTTCCCCTCAGCCTGTGGGATAGCGCTGTCTCAAGGCACACTTCATCCAGC
The DNA here is from genome assembly GCA_003697955.1 of Calidris pygmaea. Lineage (NCBI taxonomy): Eukaryota > Metazoa > Chordata > Aves > Charadriiformes > Scolopacidae > Calidris > Calidris pygmaea. The sequence continues at coordinate 50,243 of QJSC01018438.1, read as the reverse complement.
ACTTGGCCTGATGGTCCGAGTCCAAAGCTCAGCACATCTTGCTGACCTGCAGCCGTCCTTCCAGCTGGAGGAGGGACTGGGAGAGTGGATTGGAAAGCCACATAGCAAAAAAGTTGATTTAGTGCAATGAGGAGGTGTCGCGACAAAAGATAAACCACTGAAGCCTTGTGGCCCCCTTTGGTGTGAGGAGAGAGAAAAACTTGGTGGCTTTTTGTGGGTTTGTGGTTTTTTTTGTTGGTGGGGGTTTTTTGGAGGGAGGTGGTGGTAGTAGTGGGATGTTGCTTTTTAACTGAAACATGGAGTCCCCAGAGTGTGCTCACACAGGTAGTTAAAAACTATTTGAGTCAGAGCTGTACCATTTTCCTGGAGTTGAGGGTGTTTGTGGGTTGTGGTGGGGATTTTTGGGGTGTTTTTTTTTGTTGTTGTTTTTTTGTCTCTGTGCGCGGAGGATGTCTCTTTGTCAAAGCTTCCTTCTTGCACTAAGTTGGAATATTAACACAAACTGGTTAGTGTGGGATGTGATTATTCTGTGTTTGGATGAAAAGCAATTTCTGGCCTTTTCCAATAACATCTGCTGTCGCCAAAGATGCCATCACATACGGTGAGAGGCACATGGAGGGCCTGGACTCTGGAGGCAGTTCTGGGGACTGGCACTCTTGAAGCAGAATTTTGGGGTGTAGCTGATGGCTTAGAGTTGTCCAGGAGTTTACGCTTATTCCATACTCTTTTTTCCTCCCCAGCTCTCATTGCAGGAGGGGCGGTGGGCCTCCTCTTTGCCATCTTCCTCATCCTCCTCTTAGTCTATCGCATGAAGAAAAAGGATGAAGGCAGCTATGACCTGGGGAAGAAACCGATCTACAAGAAAGCCCCTACAAATGAGTTCTATGCTTAAAGCTCAGCAGCACCTTGTGCCCATCAAGGGACAAACAGACTGGATGGAAACACTGTGCCCTCAGATGAGATGTGCTGAACAAATGCTCTTTTTGGATTGAATTTCAAAGTGACTTTGAGAAAAAAAACAAACTTCCTACGTGACCCTTCCCATCCTGCTCAGCTAACAAGGGCCCAATGAAATACAAAGAGTCTGAAAAAAAAACCAAAACACCTCAGTGTATTTTTGTCTAAAGCTAGTGTAAAAAGAATAAAGATGCCAAATTTTCTGCTTGGTTTTATAGAGGGTATGTAAACACAAAACAGACTGTATGGAAGCAGACACCGTGTGTTTGCATCCAGTGTGCTGTGCTCAGATTGGCTGCTTCTATAGAAGGTGGCTTTTAAAAAAAAAAAAAAAAACAACAAACCAACCTTGCTCATAGATGTCTTCCAGCAGGCTTTTGACGTGAAGCTTTTTTCGTGGAGAGCTATTTATGAATCTCTTACACTACAGATAATGTTGCCTTACCAGGGAGCAAAAGGCCCAGAGGGGCTCAGAATCCCTGCGTGCCATAAAGGGCCTATGGGAATGTCTTCCCCAGGAGACTTGTGTCTCTTCCTGTTGGCCCCAGGCAAGGGTCATTAATCCATGAAATCAGGACAGCCAGTTCTCTCTGGCTATGACAACACCCTTTCCTTGCCTTCAGTCTCTTACCTTTTTTTAAGGATTGCTTGTAGGATATTTTTTTTATAACAAAATTTTAAAGAAAATAGCCTAATGTTTATATAAAGTTTGTAGAAATGGTTTTGAAATAATAAAAAAAAAAATCTACTTTTTTAATTTCCTCAGATTTATTTTTTCAATCCCTTTGTGTTTCCTTTGGCCGGGCATTTCTCTAGAGAAGTTGTTTTATATGATTCACATTCTGAACTGCAGCAGAGTTAGCTACAGTTTGTTACAGGTTTCTTTTAGTTCTATAGCAGCTACTGTAGAGGGTAAAGATATTTATGGTTTCCCTGTAACTTTTTTTAGGATGTGATTTTTATTTTTTTTTTAAATAGAATTATTTATAGTGTCTGAAATGGCTGCTCTTCTCATTTGGTAACTTTTATCCTTTTTATGTAAAACACTAATATAATGAGTCTTTGTGAAACTATTTAAGCTTTATTCTGTGAATTTTAATTATAAATTCAAGGCATTAACTTCTAGGATTAATCTGTATGCAAAATTGGATTCATAATATGATTGAAGTAGGGGAAAGACGAGAGTATTTCTAGCCTGTAATATATTATAATCAGTCCTATAGAGCTATATATTATATATTTTACTGAGAAATATAAAGGTAAGAGTGAAAAGGCTGGAGTTAACTCTTCAGCAGCCTTACTGTGTGTGAGAGGCTTGATCTGTTTGTCCTGCTGTTTGTTCAGTGTCTCTCCTGGAGCATGGGTGGGTTTTTGGGGGAGGCAGCCGGGAGCCGCTGCAGCCCTGGGGCTCGGTGGTGTGTCCTGGGAGGGGACACGGAGCAGGCTGTGGCCGATGATGTGCCGGTTGGAGCAGAGTTCCCCAAATCCCTTCTCTTTTTGAGGCAAGCGTTGGAAGGGCACAGCGTGGAGAAAATATCTCCCTGTTTTGGGGTTGACTGGGCCGCAGTCCCCTGCGGTACCCAGCTGGGTGCTCCTCCTGCAGAAGGGTTGCGTTGGTGGCTACAAGTCTGCCTTGGTGGCAACTCCCGTCTGGGAGCGCTGAGCTCCAGCTCTGAACCCTCTGCGGTGGGTTTTCCTTAGTGAATCCTGTTCGTAGCTCCTACCTCTGCGGAGAGTTAGACGGGTTCCCCCAGAGCGAAGGGTAAGGTGTGTGTCTGCTGACCCCTCCGTTTCAGGAAGGCGTTACAGAAGGACTTGGTGCGAGCCGTGTCCTGCTGCAGCTCCCTGGGGCTGCTGAGGTTTAGGGCAAAACCTGAGCGTGGGTCCCCAGACTGTGTCACCGGGCAGGCAGGGCAAAAAAAAAAACAAACAACCAAACCCAACAGAGAGTTGAGAAATCTCATCGACTCCCGAAGCTTCCTTCCCGGGGCTTTGGTGTAGGCTGGAGGCCAAATTCATAGAGGCCATAGAACAAAGAGATTCAGCTTCAGCCGGTGGTGGCTGCCTCTCGGGGCCGGGCAGGGGAGGTGGGGATGACCAGGGAGCCTTGTATTGAGAAATTGGTGCGAGAGGACTTCTCCCAGGGCTCCTCCACCGCCTTGACTCACTCGCTTGGTCCCAGTTACCAGTGCGTTCGGGGAAGTTGAGGGCTCTGGGAGGCTCTAGAAACCGCACAGGGTTCACTGTGGACTGGGAGGGCGAGGGAGGACTTCACTGCCCGTGGACAGCCCTTGCCAGGAAGGCAGGCGTGGGGTCTGCTTCTCGGGATGTTCAGATTCTCTTGTGTAATTGCTCTTGGGGATTTTCCACTGTTACTGATTCATTATTTCATTTTTTTTTTCCCCTCAAATAAACTGGTACTTTCTAAAATTGGCTTTTTTGGACTGTTTCTGATCCGCAATTACTTTTGGGAGCTGGATAACAGGGAGCTCGTGTTTGTGTAACTTCTTGGTTTACCGAGGGGGGAGGCACGCTGGGATCTGGCTTGGTGGTGGCCTGTGGCTCAAAGGGGCTTTGTCAGCTGCTCCCGAGCTGTCTCCAGTGTCTGACCCACTGGTGACTCCTGTAGGACCAACCTCATGGGGGTTCTGGAGCTACTGAAGCTTCTCCAGGCAAGTAAAGCAGATGTGGCATGGCACAAGGAGGTGAGTCCATCCCTTCTCTGGTGATCAGTTTTGTGGTGGCACTTGGAGAGGGCTGTCCCCTTGCAGCCAGAAGGGACAGAGGGAGGTATAGATAGGTTTGTGCATGTCTCCTGTTGACAGCAGCACGTTCGTATGCCCTCAGACACAGGGGAGCAATGTGTGGAGAGTCTTGCTCCACCAAGTTTCGAGCCAACCCTGTTTAACTGATGGCGGCCTTCAAGTGGGGGTAGACCTGCAGTTCCACATGCAGTTCTTCATGTTCTCATGTGGCTGTGACAGGTTCTCGGACGTGCTCCTTGGAACAACGTATGTTTGTGTCTCTTCTTTTTTTTTTTTTAATTTTTTTCCTTTTTCCCCCTTTCTCTCCTGGGCTTCATGATGTTTTGGACTAAAGCAGCTCTGCTCTTAAGCAAGACCCTGGGGAAAGCTGCTGCTACTCCAAGCACCTCTGCTCTGACAGCTTGGTGCTCCCAAAGGATGGGACCCACCTCTCGTGTCCCCAGGAAAGGGCAGGCTGTGCTGAGAGTGGGGCTGCTCGCTGGGAAGGGTGCCCGGTCTCCAACGAGGTGCTGTATTTAAACGGATTATCGTCCTCGAGAAAATCTAATTCCCTTCTCCCTGCTGGGAACTCCTGCTCTGGGTGGTTAGGATTAGCAGGGATGGAGGAAACAAATTAGGACTAGTACACAGGCTCCCGTGGGGGGTGAGGGAGAGGCAACCGCTTCCTCTGCTGCTCGTTGCCTGCTCCGTCACCGATGTGCTCTCGAAGGTCCTCTGAGAATCTGCTTCTGGTACCGAGAAGAAGCCAAGAGCTCACAGGGCTGGTCTTTGCTCCGTGGGAGCTGCTGTTTGTCAGTAAACGGGTGACGTATTCCTGTGATCTTCATGTTCTCGTGTGGCTGTGACGGGTTCTTGGACGTGCTCCTTGGAACAACGTATGTTTGTGTCTTTTTATTTTTTTTTTAAATTTTTTTTTTCCCCCTTCCTTTCTCTCCTGGGCTTCATCTCTCTGTTACAAGAATCCCGTGTACTTTCCAAAACCCGCCCTCAGCGTAAAAAGCGCCTTGTTTTTGCAAAGCAATCTGGACGGGTTCTCTGCAAATCCCCGCAGCGCGAGCCTGGCTGCCGGCCCGTGCTCGCACAGCCGCGGTTCCCGGGATGGATTTGTCCCCGTTCCCCCCCTGTCTGCAGCTCTGCCCTCCCCGGCCAGCCGGCCTGTATCTGCTGTTAGCTGAGGGGAGGATGCCTCGTGAATTCCTGCAAATTCCTGCTGGCACTGAGCAGCTCTGACCCGGTTGTTTTTCCTCCTAAAACCAAACCCCTGAGGATCTGCTGCTCCTGGCTTGAAAAATAGCTGGAACCCTCCCGGGTACCGATGTGACCGAGTGGCCACGGGCAGATCTTCTCTTCCCAAACGCTCCCTGGCAGCAGGGGCTTGGGGGGAATGAGAGGAGGAGCTGGAAGATGAGGTGTAACCTTGCTGATCCTCTTTGCATCTTCCAGGGAGATTTTGAGGTGGAGTTCATGGGTGTTTGGGTCCCTTGTTTCACAGGGTGAGCCGTGGCATTGGGGCGGGTGCTGTGTTGTGCTGAAATGGGTCACGGAGATGGTGTGTAATAGTCTTGGTGATTGCAGTGCCTGTCCCCACCACCTCCATCCCTCCAGAGGGGCACAGGGCACCCACATCTCTGGGTAGGACACCCAGGCTGCCCACAGAGACCTCAGCAAGGAGAGCTCAGGAGATGGGGGTCCCAGTACCCCATCTCCACTGCCCACTGGGGCTAGAGGACACTGGTGGGCTCCCAGTTGGCCAGGTGAGCAGGTTGTCCTTGGGGCTGGGACCTGCTGGGTGAGAACCTTCCTCCTTCGTTATCGTTGGGCGCAGGGATGTTCCTGTCGCTGGGGCTAAAACTCCTCCTTCACCCTTCTCTGTCCCATCGTGATGGGTGCCAGCTTTGGGGGGGGTGTCTGGTGTCTCTGGGGGGGGCAAACCCATCACGTGTGCAAACCAAAGTGCCTTCTTGAGGGTTGTGTTTTGGACAGACCTAGAGAAATGGGGGCCTGGGATGGCTGCAGTGTGATGGAGCAGTATTGCCCACCCCCCGGGGGTGAGGAGGGTGGGTTTTTTGGGGTTTTTTTTTTTTTGCACCAGCAGTTGCATTTTGGGGTGTAACGGGGGCTGTTCTGCGGTTCGGCTGCAAACTCTATGCTGCCGCCGCCTGCTTTCCCTGCCCGTGCCCCCCCCGCCCACCCCCAAACCCCTTTTCCTGCCAGCCCCCGCGGAGCCCCTGTGCCCACCCGTGACACCCCCCCCATCCCCGGCAGGGCTCCCGGTGCCCTTCGCTCCCTCTCGCCGGGGGTCTGCTGCCATCTCCTGGGCAAACCCCTCCCGGCACGGCCGAGCCCCCCCCCCCCCCCCC
>QJSC01018438.1:22908-43924 GCA_003697955.1 Calidris pygmaea | reverse complement strand
TCCTGAATCCTCAGGCGGGAGCAAGCGCTCCCCGGGGTGCTCCTCAGCCCAGGTTTGTTGCTCCATAGGGGAAGGATTCAGCAAAAGCATCACCGAGGCATTAGTTGTGGTGCTTTTCATCCCAGCTATTGCAGCTAAAGCTCTTGGGTGCTTTTACCGAGGTGTCCTGGGGTCTGAAAGGCATCTGCAAGGGCTGGGAAAGGCTGTGCCTCCCCCACAGCACCCACCAACCCCCCAGTATAAGGATCCACTTTGTTTTATGTCTGGAGATGATCAGACCGTGCTGTGCCTCACACTGCAGCCCACGCAGGAGAAGCCCCCCCCCGGCTCACCAGCATCCCCTTCCCGCCCCAGCACCACGGAGATGGCCCCTTTCCCTCTCCCTTTTCCCAGCAGAGGAGATGGAGATGCAGATCTGCTGTCCCCACGTGGAAAGCAGAAGGGGCAGGGATTTCTCCTGCCGTCCTAAAATAAATAAAGGGGCTTGGGAAAAGTGTGGGTGGGAAAAATCCATAATGGTGCACTCATCCTGGGAAGAGATTAAACTTAATACCGTGGGGTCACTGTGGTGAGGGTGTGTCTGATCAGCGCGGTGAGACGAGGCAGAGCGCCACGGTGGGGAGCAGACCCTGGGGGAGCAGCTCCTGCGTGTCTGGTGTGACCCTGCTCGGGAAGGGGCCTGGGGGTAGCCTGCTTCATGGAGGAACCAACCCACCACCCAGTACAGGGATCCCAGGAGTGGGTGCTTGTCAGCCCCAGCGGCTCCCCCATGCCCCCCTCCTTGTCCTGCCCTGGGACCAGCAGGCTGCAATGAGGTGCCACGTTCGCAGCTCTGGGAGCCACGTCCCTAGAGCCACCGGCAAGCCTGGACCTGCGAGGGCTGTGCCCAGCATCTCAGAGGGTGTGGNAACCCACCACCCAGTACAGGGATCCCAGGAGTGGGTGCTTGTCAGCCCCAGCGGCTCCCCCATGCCCCCCTCCTTGTCCTGCCCTGGGACCAGCAGGCTGCAATGAGGTGCCACGTTCGCAGCTCTGGGAGCCACGTCCCTAGAGCCACCGGCAAGCCTGGACCTGCGAGGGCTGTGCCCAGCATCTCAGAGGGTGTGGTGGAGCCAGCCTGGCTGCCAGCGGCACCCCCAGCCTCGGGGCGGTGGTGGCTCGGTGTGGAGCCCCAACTCCTGGGCACCTCTGGGGCAAGGACGCTGGCTCGGCTCAGTGTCCCCATCGCCTGCTTTGCCATGGGAGGCTGAACCCCGTGGGGCCATCCTGAGCCCTGTGGGGGCATCTCCATTTGGCTGCAGGGATGGGAAGCTCCCCCAGGACTGGTGGTCCCTCATCCCGGTGGCCAAGGCAGGCAGGCATGTGGGGTGCTGAGCATGGGGTGCAGCATGGTCCCCGTGTGTCCTTAGCCTGGGTAGTTCTTGTGCAGGATCTGGCCACCAAGGCTGCTGAGGCTGCTGGGCTCATTGGAGGTTTGGTTTGTGAGTCCATCCTTGGTGAACTCCGTCAGGTCCTGACGTTGAGCCCCTAGAGCCACCGGCAAGCCTGGACCCGCGAGGGCTGTGTCGGGCATCACAGAAGGTGTGGTGGAGCCCCTTTCCTGGGGCTACCACGAAGGTGATGGCCAAGCTCCCTCCATGTGCATCTCCTTAGCACAGCCCAAAGGCAGAGACAGAGCTTGAGGCTGCCTAATTTTCGAAACAACCTGCCGGGACCGGCACAAGGGCCAGGCTGGCGTGCTCTGCCCTGCTGCTACCCCGCTGAGCAGCCCTAACAATAATGACCAGTTCCTTGTTGGAAACCAGTTTGCTACAGCTGCAAGCCCATTGCTGCTCTGCATCCCGAGGGCGGGAGCGTTTCTGCGTGGGGCAGGACAAGGGCTGGGTGTCCTCGGACCTCTGTGGGGTTTGGCAGGGGTGAGGGTGGACACGAGTGTGGATGTCCCCATGGCTCTGCCCAACTGGGCTGGCATGAGGGCCTGGGGTCCTGGGGGTGCTCCCTGCCCCAACGAGTACCCGAGGCTGAAGTTACCCCCCCTCTGGAGACAGGGATGCCCCCAGTGCCAAAGGCACCGGCTCGCTGTAGGCACTGCCCTTGCTCCCACAGCATCACCCTGCCGGCCCCGTGTTGGGGGGGGAGGGGGTCGGGGTGTTTTGCCCAGCGTTGACATTGCGGAGGGAAAAGACCTGGTTTTGAATCATGGGCTGGTTATTTTGGGGAAGCGGAGGGTGCAGGGGGTGGGCTGGCAGCCCCAGGCGCGCGGGAGGGAACAATGGGGCCACTGTGCGGCCAAACGCTCCGGCTCCTGTCAGAAAGGTCCAGCGAAGAATTTTCAGCATGTTTCTATTCCCCTGCTCAGGTATAATTACACGGGGGAACAAAGAGCCCTTCAAACCTGCCCGCTCCCCCCAGCACAGCCCTGGGGGGCTGCGGGGATGCAGCGTGTGGGCTCTGGGTGGGGTGCAAGGGAATGGTGACCATGCACACCAGTGAAGGCAGCCCCGCGGGGCTGGGGATGCTGGGCAGCGGTGTGGGGACAAACCCTGGGTGCATCCCCAGCTCCCCTGGGGGACACGGCTGGGTTGGGGGGGGCTTCTCTCCCGGAGCCACGCTCCTGGTTGTGCCCCCCAGGAAGGAAAGCGAAGGGCACAACTCCCCCTGCCCCTCAGCACTGAGCTGCTGCTGCCCCCAATGGAGCCGTAGGATGGAGTGGTGACAGGAGTGATGGAGTAAGATGGAGTGATAAAGTGCTTTTTCTTCTGCCCCTGCGGTACCTCAGCCCATGGGTGGCAGCCCCTGTGAGATCCCTTGGTGGTTTAGGGTTCACCTGGGGGTTGGGGGGCAGCTCCCATGGGTTGGGGGCAGACAGCCCCCCACAAGCAGCATGCTGGGGTTCCCATTTCAGCACTGTGTGGGTCGGGCAGGTGAGGACCTCACTGAGCATCCCCAGGGTGAGTGATTGTCCCAAGAGCTGGAGCACCCCCGCAGCGTGTTGCCTGGCCCAGGGACTGTCGGGGGGCTGGCAGGGTCCCGGCTGGGGTGGCCCCCGGGAGGTTCCCAGGGCCAGGCTCCCTCCCTGGGCACGGGTTTGTGCTGGAGGAGCCCTGCTCACACATCAAAGCTGCAGCATTTCACTCCCACTGTCTTTTCTTTTTTCCCAGCCCATGTCTGCCGCTCAGCCCGCACCCCGAAATCCTGGGCTGCAGCCGGGAACAGGTCCCTGTTCTGGTTGCAGGGAGTAAGGACACATCCCTGCGGGGTCAAAGCCCTCTGGCCGCTGCTTCTCCTTCCAGCCACGGCTCCGGGCAGAGCCCAGTGCCCGTCCAAACACCCCGGTCCCTTCGCAGAGACCCTTGGAGTGGGATGTCCCTTCCAGGCCTGATGCAGGGGTGAGGGACAGCAATGGAGGAGTTTGGGGCTGTGTCCCTAAGCTGTCCCAGCCCAAACCAACCGGAGTCAGAGACCAGATTTAACAAGGTGTGGGGTAACTGCGCTGCCTGCTCCCTGAGGTGCTCCAAGCAAAACTAGGGTAGCTCCGAACCCCATGGCCCTGGGGTTACGGAAGAGCACCCACGGGTGATGCTCAGCTCCTCTGCTGGTGGCTCCAGAAATGCCAAGTCCTTGCTGGGCTGCCCAGGAGGGAGCTTGCACCCCATCATTTCTTCCTCCGTGCTGATCTGTAACTGCCTGGTTTGCATGCCTAATTACAGCAATGGTGCATGGAAATCTGGCCTGTGTTTTTCAAGCCTCGTTGTTTATTTAAGCTGGTTAAAAATCCACTTTCCTTCCCCAGTGAACCCTGAGAAAACCATCCATGTGTTTCTTTGGAAAGGGGAATGAAAGCAGATTGCCAGCTCTTTCCATCCTGCCTCCCCCGAGCTGGGCTCCCCAGACCCTCTGGCAGGGCTGCAGTGTGGGGCTGGCCGTGGGGAGCCGTGTCCAGAGCTGATCCTGCACCCCCAAACTGGCCACCAAGCCCCAGCTGCAGCCCCAGGGCAGTGGTCCAGCCCTGCATCCCAACAGGATGCTGCCAGCCCCCGGGCTCCCTCCTTCCCTGGGCTGCAGGGAGTCTGGATCTTGCCAGGAGCGAGCTTGTTTCCAACTTGTTTTTCTTGTTTTAAGGAGAAAAAAAAAGAAAAAAAGAACCAAACCATCCCACGCCGGAAACCAAATTTTCCACAGACTTTTTGGCTGCGTGGGCAGGGCTGAGCGCCCAGAGCTGAGGGCACAGAAGCGTGGCAGTCTCTGCCCCTGAACAGCCCATCTCGGGACAGGGACTAATAATACCTGCTTCTGCCATCACCGGTGACGCAGGCACCCGTGGGTGTCTCTGGCTCGCTCCATCCTTAATGCTATTTGGGGTTTTTTGGTTTTTTTAGAGTCTGACCCTTGGGGCTGTATGCCTGGGCAGTTCCCGATGTGCTTGGAGTCTCTTGAGCAGGTAACTGTCAGCGACCCAATTCAGCTTATTTTGGCCCTGACGCAGATTTGCATCCCGCTGCCCAGCTGGGTTATTCATAGCTCTGTCAGAAAAAGGATAAAGTCAGCGCAGGTTTCCTGGGCACTGCCCAAACCAGCGTCCCCACACGCAGGGCTGTGCCGGGCTGGCGCCAGGGGTGCCCTCGGAGGGATGCTCGGGGTAGTGAGACCCCACTGGGGGGCTGCTGGTGGGGCTGGGACCAGTGTGAGGGGTTGCTGGGGAGGAGGATTTTTTGAGTCCTAATGCGGTAACCGGCCCTTTGGTTCAGCTTGGTTGGCCGAGCCCTGTTCGTGCCCCCGGGGCACCACGTTTGCAGGAAAGGGGTTTTTCTCTGCCCCTTTCCCCTGGCTGGCGGGCAGAGCAGCATCCCCTCGTTCTCGAGGATGGGTGACACAGACGTTTACACGGAGCTGGGTGGGCATCAGAGGCTCTGTCCAGGGGTGCAGGGCAGGGGCAGCCCCAGGAGAGGTCTTAGGGCTGGGGGAGACAGGCTGCTCTGGCGGGGGTGGCCCCCCCTTGCTCTGTGTCTCCAGCGCTGGCTTGTCCTGACGTGGGGTCCCCAGGGATGCTCACCCACAGCCCTGTGCTCCGTCAGGGACCTGCCACCGCTCTGACCACGCTGCTCTCGGGGAGGTGGCAAAGCCACAGGGAGGCAGAGGGACCTGCCCTGGGCTGCCCTTGCCAAGGCAAACACCTCGCCGGGACAGAGCAGCCCTGTTCCTTACAGCCCCCACAGCCTCTGCCCACCCCTCATGCTCAGGGCGGTGCAAAAATCCCCTTTAACTGGAGTTTTTCTGGCTTTTCTGCAGGTGTGGTTGCAAACGGCCCTACAAGCAAACCCGTGGCGGTGCCCAGAAGGGTCTCACCAGGCTGGATTTGGGCTTCCCCACACCCCCCATGTGCCACAACCGCCCCCCCCTCCCCAAAAAACACTCAACCAACTCATCAGGAAACCTGCTGTACGGTCTTGGCCAAAAAAGCAATGCAGTGGCTGTTTACAAAAACAGCCAGACCCTCTGAACTGGGCAGAAAATGTCGCCCAGGGATGTCCAGAGATGCCCGGGTTGATCCCCAGCAGCCAGTAGGGCTCCCAAGCCGGGTGGCATGGGCACAGGCGGTGTGATGAGTGCGGCGGGGCTCAGCAGGCAGGGTGCTGGTGGCTGGGCTCACTAGATGGCAGCAACTCTTCTTCCAAAGGGCCGGGATGGTGCCGCGCAGCCCAGGCAGAAAGGAAAACGGACAGAGACCAGACTTCATGTTCCTCTGGGGTATTGTGTCGTGGGGGGAAAAGCCAGGATTTTATTTTCTCCTTGATGTTTTTGAAGGTACGCTCATCTCTGGGACCTGAAACAGCTCCTTGATGTGACAGGGCTCTGGGCAGGACTATCTGCACCCCATCCCGGTGGGAGAAGGGGATCCCTCTTTGCCTTCGAGCCTCGCCATCCCCCAGGGATGCTCATGCAACGCCACAGCTGCTCACAGGGTAAGTTACCCTCAGCATCCCTAAGGCATTCACTGCTTTCCCTTAATCCCCAGCTCCTGGAGAGATGTGAAGGTTTTTTTCATGCTTCATTTTATACCCACGTTTCTGGCTGCCTTGGGGAGAGGGAAGAGCTCCGTGTACAATTCAGGAGCAGAGAAAAGAGCCACCAGAGGGGCTCTGCCGGGCAGCCCAGCGCCCCGGAGCCGGCGGGACGGTCCGTGCGTGATTCCCTGACACCTGCTGGGTTGTTGTAGGATCCCGCAGAGACAGGCGCTGCCGGCTCGTGAGCGAGCGAGAACGTACGACTGGATGGCTGGCGCCTGTCCGAAACATTTGTGTTAATCAGAGATTATGCAAATAAACAGCTCTGCGGATGCTACTTGCTCCTCCGCCGCGACGTGGAGCATATGTTCCCTGTGGCAGGGAAGTGGCTCCTCCAGGAGCTGCAAAGCTCCTTGCTTCCATTTGCAGGTCCTGCTGTGAAAAGCAGATTAAAAGCAGCCCGTGGCCGGTCGGGGGAAGGCGGGAGCCCCTCAAGGCCCCCCCCAGCCCGCCCGCCGCCACCTCTCCCTTTTCCCCATGTGGCTTGAATTACTGTGGCTGTTTGCTTAATCCATCAGGCTTCAAGAATGAGCCACTCGGTGCTTTCTTGGCCTCTCCAGCAAAGCACTGCGCCCTCAACACAACAAGGCAGGCTTGTTCCAAGCCCTTGAAGTCCACAAGCAATGCTCCTCCTACCCCTTGGGACCGGGCTGCTGCTAAATATAGCCGAGGGTGCTTTCCATTCATAAAATGTGAATTGTGCCCTGGCCTCCGAGGCAGGGGAGAGGGTTGAGGAGTCCGTGGGCTCCAGCCACTCCTGCGTGGGATGCAGGCAGAAACTGAAAGGCTCAGCCCCATACTTTCACTGCCCTCCAGCTCTTCATAGGGAGGTGGGGAGGAAATGTTTTTGGAGGAGATATGAGGGATCCTCTGTTCAGGCTGACCAAAGGGTTTTCTTGCATCTCATCCTCGGTTACGTTAGGGTCAGGGTGGATTTGGTGGGGAGGTGAGCGTAGGGGATGGTAAGCTTGTGCTGATGAAGTGGCCCAAGCAGTTGTCACCGGGGGGAAGCCCCACTGCCCTCAGTACCTGTGTGAGATGCTTGTCCATTTGCCAGGAACGGGAGCAGTAAGATCTCGTACCAACTGCCCCCAACACCTAATGAGTGCACTGGCACCCGCCTCCTGCTCGAGGGACTTGCTTCCTTTTAAACCACCCTGTGGATCTCCATGTAGTTACCCTTCCTCTGTCCTCCAGCCCCTTCCTCCACTGGCCCTTGGCCGTTGGCGTGCGCTGTAATATTCTCCCCAAGTTTTTCCCCCAGCGGCTGCAGCTCCAGATGTGCCTGCCAACAGCTTCTCACCCTCTGTGAGGTTCCTGTTTTGGACCCAGGATCCTGTTAGGACCCTGGAGACCCAAGCTCTTGTGCTCCCATGGGAGCCAGGGCCATGCACAAACTGTGGAGGGAGGAGGCCAAGACACGGGGCATCACCATGTGTCTCCGTGCTGGGTGGTATGAAGCCATCAGTCCCTTGCAGCCCCAAATTCAGCATCCTGAGCCACAGGGTTGTGGGGGTTACACACTGTGAGGCTGGGGTGCAGTGCTGGCAACCAAGGTGTACTAGATGGCACAAACCAGGCAGGTAAGTCAGACAATGAGCCAGGGATGCCCATGTGGGGGTCTGGGCACCCCGAGCTCTTGGGATACTGCAGGCTGTGGGGCACCAGGCGTCCCCGGCTCCCCTGCCCGCTGCCACCGAGGTCAGTGTGGGTTAAACACCTCCGTGGGTTTGGCAGCTGGGCTGTTTCAAAACCCAGCTCACAACTGCCAAACCAGCAGGTCTCCAGGCACACCATGGGCCTTTTGATGCCACGGAGATCTAAAGACTTAAATAAAGCTGTAAGACTCACTCTGTGTAATGCTCGGGTCCGGCTCCAAGAAACCTGGCTTCTTTTTATGGCATCTCCAGATCAGCAGTTTCCTGCTGATGCCAGCACTGCAATTTCTGTGTGTGTGTGTAAGTGTGTGTGTGTGTTTAAGTGTGTAAACCAGCAGAGCCACGCCAGCTAGGAACGGGCTGGGTTTCACACTAAAGTTTTTCTTTCTCTCTCTTTCCCATTTCCTTTTGAAATAACCCCATTTGGGCCTCTTAGAGAAAAAACACCAAACCATCTGGTACCAAGTATGTGACTGCTGGAAATCGGCTCCTCCTTACCGAAAAGCACAGAAGAGATGCAGGGATTCCTGGTATAGATCAATAACACTTAAGGTCACGTTTGTTCATCATCCATCCTGGCCTTTGAATATATGGACTGAGGACATCAAGGGAGCCATGAATGCTCCGTGCCAGCACGGGAGGTAAATCGTGAAGGTTAGTAAAGAAGCAATTGAATTGGTAAAGAGTCCTTGAAGCCCGATTTATTGATGCTCTCATGTGAGATCTCAGCAGGGTGAGATGCTGCTGCGAAGAAGAGACAAGTCAGCAAATCACAGTGACACGGTGGGCATTTGATGCGTGGGGAGGACCCTCTGGCAGGACCACCCCAAGCCCTGGAGGGGGACCCCTGGCAGGGCTCGGGGCTGCTCCCCTTCCCCAGGGCCACCGCTGAGGCTGAGCCTCTGCCCCTCTGGCTTGTTAGCTCTGCATGAAGAGGTGGAAGTTGGTCCTGGTGAACTCCTGATGGATGCTGTCCAGTAATTTGTCTGAGTCCTGGGGGACATCCGAGAGGACCTGCTGTCCTGGGATGAAGCTCTGCTCTGGGGTGTAGGTGAATGTGAATGAGCTGGAGTAGATGAGGCCATCATCCCTGATCAGCAGGAGCGGGACCGTGATGGGGTATCGCAGCCACCTCCAGTCACTGCCAAAGGCAGAGACATCGGGGACGACACACATGAGGGACTTGGGGCTCCTGGGAGCAGCATGGGAGAAGAAAATGTGCATTAATTCAGGAAAGCCCTGTGCAGGAGCAGAGGGCAACAAGTGCTGCCACATCTCCTCCAGCCTGGAGCTCAGAGTGCAGCCTCCAGCCGGTTTCTCCTCTCCTCCCCAGTGTTTCATTCCCCACTGACAGGGTTGCTTGGTCGTTTGCAGCCCCCTGAGGTCCTGTTTTCCCCCAGACTGCATCCAGAGCCAGAGACACCAGCCAGACTCCTCCCTGCCTCTCCTTGCAGTGCTCATGCTTGGTCCCACAGAACGGGCAGTGAAAGTGCCCCCGTCCCCAAGGTCAGGTCCCAGGTCCCTCCCAGAGCTGCCCAGCGCAGCTCAAACCCATCTGCCACTCCTTGCCCGCCCTCCCAGCCCCCTCGGCCGTGTTACCTGTACATGGTCTCTGCTTCCACGTCTCCGAACCAGACCTTGAGGTGTCCGTGGAAATACTCCCCCTGCACCTCCAGCATGGCCACGTCCCCGCCGCCCGTGAGCTGTGACGGGCAGAGCACACAGTGGCACGTTACGTGGTGGCATCAGCTGGATTCCCCCTCCCACAGGATGCTCTGCCCCTCTATCCCATCCCCACCGCAGCGGTCCAGACCCAGGCGTTCCCACAGCATCCCAAACCCGGCAGACACCGAGCGCAGGTGCAAAGGCTCAGGGGTGGGAGGCAGGTGATGGAGAGGGAGGGGGTGGCCCACAGCCAGCACCGTTGGCTACCTGCAGGGCAGTGATGAGCGGCACGGGGCTGACGGGCTCGCGGACGCAGGCCAGGCTCTCGCTGAAGGTGTACTCCACCGTCTCCGTGCCGATGATGGTCCAGCAGGAACCGTCGTTCAGCAGCTCCCGGTTGGCTTCCTTCGGGCAGGGGGATGCCTGCGAAGAATGTCACAGCTCCAAACACAGTGCAGGGGGCAGGGGACAGGATATCTGGCTTCTGCCACCCCAGTGTCTCGATTCCAGCAAGCAACTGGGAAATGGGCATCATGATGCCCTCCCAAAGAGCTCAGTGATGCCATCCCCATCGAAGCAGGTGGTGATTCTGACCTTAAGGTGGATGCAACCCCCCTTTGCATGATGTCATCCCTCCCAGTGACATGTTCCCCAGCCAGCAGCAAAG
Organism: Calidris pygmaea; assembly: GCA_003697955.1. Classification (NCBI taxonomy): domain Eukaryota; kingdom Metazoa; phylum Chordata; class Aves; order Charadriiformes; family Scolopacidae; genus Calidris; species Calidris pygmaea. Next base: position 33,869 of record QJSC01018438.1, on the reverse strand, counting down.
CAGAGCAGCTTGGAGAGAGGACGGGGGAGCACCTTGGGGGTCCCCACCCCCTCCTCTCGCTGCTGTACCTGGAACTGGATCACTTTCTCCGTGGAGAGACACAGGTACATGCGGTCGCTGCCCTGGAACTGGAAGGCGCATTTGTGGAGCTGGGAGATGGGCTCGTCCACGTCCAGCATGGCGTACTGCTTCGTCACCTTCCGGATGATCTGCAGGCGGCAGCGGCAGCCCAAGGATGGCAGCCATCCCTCGGAAGCACGGAGCAGCCAGGTCCATGTGCCTGGCACCCGCAGGGATGGAGGCTTACCAGGGGAGGCAGGGTGATGCCGGTGGCCGTGCAGACCAGCTGGACCACGGAGCCGTAGCGGATGTACCCTTCCCGCAGGGGGAACTCGCTCCGGGCGCAGCGCTCATCGGCTTGTGGGGAAGGAGAAAGGCAGAGTCACCCCCCCTGAGCAGCCATGGAGCAGGTTAACCTGGGCCGTCTTGTGATGTGCAGGTTTGGCCTTGCTCCTGGCGTTTTCTTACTGCTTTTTCTGCTCTGCAGGTGCCCACTGCTTGGAGAGAGCACCGCTCCCGGGGAGCCCAGCACGGGAGGGAGGGACTGGGATGTGGTGCCTCACAAGGACACCGTCAGGGACAGGATGGGCAGGGATGCTCTGTGCTCTGACCTCTTCCAGGCAAGTTACTTGCTCGGATTCATGAGCCTCCAGACTTGTACAGCTCTTGCTGCCCCGGTCACAGCCTGTGCACACTCAGGGCATGATGCCCACCCTCAAAGCCAGCGGGAAATGACCATCGGCTTCAGAGCCCCACCAGGAACACCAGGCAGAGGTGAGAACTGAGCCAGGTTCCTGCATCCCCAGGCTACTTCCCACCCCTTCCACCCCGCAAGAAGTGGCTTTGCAGGAGGGCAGAGGCAGGGCTGGAGGCAGACAGCGGCCCTGTGAGGCTCCTTACCCAGGTGGAGGGTGAAGGCTGCCCACTGCCTGGCGCTGGCGATGAAGGCTCCCCCCTCGACGGAGAGGTAGCGGGTGCTGACGGTCTGGGAGCGCAGGCGGTTGAAGAGGGAGACTTTGGAGCCCGAGGAGATGCAGACTGTGGGGAGAGGTGGCTGGGTTAGTTAGTGCTTGTCAGGTCTGTGCTTGAGCTACGGCTTTTGTCAAGGAACAAGTAACCAGCCTGGCAGGAGCCAGCATCCCCAGAACTGCCTTTCTCCGTGTGTGAGGGCCAACCCAGCTGGGCTTCTCAATGGTGCAGGTGAAGCCCATAGCGTGGGGAGCACACTGGCATCAGGGCATTACACACTGTGGGGGGTCAACCATTTGGAAATAAGACGTATGTCCAGATACATCCTCATCCCGTGCCCATGGGCTTTGGGTCCAGCCTGGACCACTCTGGAGCCAAGCTGTGAGCACGCAGAGGACATCCCACCCTGGGCTCGCGTCCGCTTTCCTCCCCACAGAGCCGTCCCCCTACGCACGGTCCGTGTTCTTCAGCGACTGCTTCTTCTGCGAGGGCTTGGAGATGACCTTGATCAGCTTGCTGTGGAAGGTGCCGATCTCCTGCCCGTTGCTGAAGAAGAGCTTCAGGACCAGGCGGAAATGCTTGCGCTTGTCCGCATCCGAGATGTACAGTGCCTTGGCACAGCCGAAGCCCTGCCAGGGGCAAAGAGGGGCTGGGGGCAGCTCCAGCCCAGCCCCACCAGCCTTCCCTCCTCACCCTCCTCACCACCCCACGAGGACATAATAGCACCCTTTCAAAGAGCCCTGGCTTAGTTAGAGGGGGGAAACGGCCAGAGATGTTATTACAGGTGGAGTGAAGAGCTGGGGATCGGCAGAGGCTTTATTTACACTGGGGGGAGAGAATTCCTCATGGAAACGAACGTTCACGTGTGATTTATCCCACATAACATGAGAAATCACCCTGGGTTTATGGTTTCCCCGCCGATAGGCTGTGCCTTAGCAGCAATGCAAGCACTGCAAACAAAGGCTCTCTCTGTAAGGTTTCTGGCCCGGCTCAGACCCTGTGCTCTTCGGATAATGCTTTTTCTTTTTTTTTTTTTTGTATTTCTTTTTTTCCCCCTCTATCAAAAGATGCCAGATCTCTGCTGAAGCTCTTGAGCTTTGGGATCAGTCGGGGTTTTTTTTTTTTTAGCTGTTTATCTGCAACCGAAAGACCGGGCTTTCGTTTTGCGATAAGCGGCAGCGCTGCTCATCGGGAGAAAGTGCTGGGGCTGAGGGAGCTGTGCAATTTTCCCCATCCACGGAGATGTCGACCTGAAAAGATGGTGCCCAAAGAAAGATGGGGCTTTTTGCAAGGCAGGGGACCCCCCCCCCGCAGCTGCTCGGCCATATGCCACAACAGGGAGGTAGAGTAGGAGCGGGGAGAGATGGCAAGGAAGGAAGGACCACAACACGCCAAGGAAAGGGATGATGTGACACCCCTGGGCGTGGGGTGACACCAGGGAAAGCCCAGCCCCTGCGCGAGTGGGGTCCCCACAGCCCCCAGGGAGCAGCGGGCATTACCTTGGCGTCTGGCTGCTCCTCGAAGCTGAGCTTCTGGGTCTCCATCAGGCTGCTGCCCATGCTGTCCAGCCCCATGTACCCGCACACCCGAAATCCCGCCTCTCCCAGGTCCCTGGCTGGAAGAGATGGGGAAAAGCTCCCTCCAGCCCCCACAGAGGCGGCGGATGGCCCGGGATCCAGCCCTCCCTGGGTCTGGACCGTAGAGGGCTCAGTCTCGAGGGGGACAGAGGAGTTTGGGGAGGGCAAAGATAAAATAAACTGGGTCACCCTCTCCTTTGCAGAGGCGGAGGGCAGCTCTCGGTGGCACGGGAAGGGAGGGAGGGGAGGTCTGGGGCTGCTGCCCAGTGCTTACCTTTTATCTGCTCCTGTTTTAACTTCCATCCCGGCCCGCTCAGGTAAACGCAAGGTGGGGGGCAGAAAAACCTGCAGAGATGAGAGGACGTTTCCTTACTGCACTTCAGAAAAGGCGCTCGGGGGTGACAGGACGGCTGCCCTGAGAGCAGAGACCTTCCCCCAGGGCTCTCCAGCACCGGGAGCAGCCCTGCACCCTGGGAGGTACGTGGTGCTGCAGTGGGGGGCTGGGGACCCCCGGCTTGGGGGGTACAGGCAGGGCTGGCCAGAGGAACAGGGCTCTGCTGCCTCCCGCTGCAGTGTACAGCCCCAGCCTGGGGTGGCTGCCGCATCTATCGGTGCCGCTGGTGGCCACAAGCCCTCCGGCCACAGGCTGGCCCCAGGAAGGGAGGACAGGGCACCTTGGCCCCCCTCCTGCCCTGAGCCACGGAGGGATCAGTGCCCCTGCCCCTGCCCGCCTGCCATGTGGGAGTTTCGGCAGGTCGGGAACAGAGTTTGCATTCACAGCCAGGTTTGGAGCCCAACGCAAATAAATCTATAGCCAGGGTTTTGGAAACCTATTTTCCTGTGTTTTATTTGGGTTTCCACTGTCTTTGCGCTCGTGTGAATGGTGCAAATTCATCCTCTATTGATACTGGGTAAAGCGCTACCAGAGAAAACACCGACGGGGGGAATGTGGGTATTTCGGAGCCCTAAAGTCCTCGGCATGGGTTTATTTAAACAAGTCATCCACAGCACAGGCCCCTGGCTCCCACCATGAAGGAAAACAGCAGCAGCACCTTTAAACTTTAACCTGGGAGCACTGTGCTGGGTTTTCTCTCCTTCTCCAGACCCGGCTTCTGATTTTTCACGCCCATCCCTTGCACGGGGTCTGGAGCAGGGGGAGGAGGAGGCTGTCCTGAAGGCTGAGTGACACGGGGGCTTCCCTCCTGGCTTGGTGACCCCTTCCTAAAATAAAAGCTTTATCTGTGGACCAGCAGCTCCTGGCAGGGGGTGGATGCAATGAGGACTTTGTAGGCACAGCCTAGAGCTGTCTCCTGGGGTCGCTGGGGTCCGGGTGCGGTTGTGCCTCAGAGGTAGAGCTCGTCGCCTCACAGCTACCCCCCACTTGGTAATAACCCAGGATTATTTATATCACAAGGATTAATGGGGGATTAATTATATTACAGCGCCACAGTCTGACGTCACTGCCCAGGAGTAGCAATTTTGGAGATTTGAGCCAGAACCTCGAGGTGTTTTTGCAGCGCGGGAAGGATTTTCTAAAATAGCAGCTTTGTGGAGACTGTGGCATTGATGGAAACGCCCCAGTCCCTGCTGTGGCCGCTCAGATTTTGAGACAAGATTGCCACAGCACTAACCTTTCCCCTTCTTCTTCTTGAATAGTCTATTTCCTTCTTTTACTTCATCTTTCTGATCTCCCGTGAGTCATGGGAGGAGCCTAACCGCTGGGAATGTCTAACAGGGATGGATGCAGGTGTGGGGTTAATGTCATTAGTTCAAGACTAAAGAGTAGTTTTGGATCCAAAGAGGTCACGAATGGGCGGAGAGGGGATTTGTCAAATCATTTGCTTCAACAGCTTAGATCAGAGAAATCCAGCAAGGCTGAAACGGAGCTTTAGGTAGCTGGGTTTGGAAGTGGCCACCAGAGAAGCTGGAGAGATCTCCCACCTTTTCTCGTTGCCGTATGACTTCTGTGCCACCTTGGCGTGCAGAATCAGTACCGTCTGGTCTGCCGGCAGCTGCAGGTACCTCCGCACACCGTCTCGAAACAGGTTGGTTTGGTACGGGTTGGACCTACAAGAGAGAGGTCCCCCAGCTCTGTAACACCAGCAGCGGGCTCCTCACCTTGCCCCACCAGCCCTGCCCCGAGCTGGGAGCCAGGAGCTCCCTCCGTGTCCAGCCTGACGGGGTGGGGAAGGTGAGGAAGCTTTCTGTTGGAAAGCCCTGGAGCTCAGAGAACATCTCAGCTGCTGCACGACCAGGGTTGGCATTGAAAAATAAAAATGTTGCATAATTGAATAACAGCTTCATCAGTTTTCAATCGGACACAGTTTATAGCTCTAAAATGCACATTTCTAAGACTTCCAGTCCCATGCGATGGTGGCAGTGCTCTGAGTGATCGTTAATTTGTATTTCCACCTGATGTGCTTGTTGCTGAATGGCTTTTTGGTGGAGTTGGGAAACGATGCTGCTGAGCCATGAGTGCAGCTGGGGAGCTGCCGCGCAAGGAGGAGCTGCTCGTTGGCTTCTGCAAGGGCTGCCGGGTGAGAATCGCTGCATTTTTCTCTGAGACCTAAGAATTGGGTGGGTTTGCTGATTGCTTCTGCTCTATTAACTAGAAGGAGTTTCCCGTGCACCTGGAATTTAACTCTGCTACCTTAGTAGGTTGGGCGTTAACTGGCTGGAGAGAGATGAGGTGGGTCCGAGCCCGAGGTGCCCTGCTCTGCTGCCTGGGACACGTGCAGAAGAACTGGGGGATGACAGGGGAGGGTTGTGGGTTTTCTACTCGGGAGACCTTTTGTGATGCTGACTTGCTTTCAGAGGAGGCAAGCCTGCCTGTCTGAAGACCATCAGCTCCTGCTCTACCGAGATCCCCTAAACCCCCCAGGTACCTTTGGCGGGATAAGAAGAAACCAGAGAAGAGGAAAAGGATGCTTTCTGGGCAGGAGACCCTCAACATGGCCATGTCTGGCACATTGCAACTGGACACACTAAGGAGAAATTGGTCCTACCAAGTGGACCCAGCCTGGCTGGTTGTGACAAAGTCTTGATTTAAGCCTGAGCTGACTTCTTCCATATTCTGAGGGCCTTTGCCTTGCTCCAAAGGGGTGTTCGTGCCTGCTGGTACTTGGACAATGCCTCTGTGTTTCAGTTCTACATGCCCAGGGGGTGTTTTTGGACCCACCTGGATGAGCATCAGACCCACACCAGGTCCAGCATCCTCAGCAGGGAGAAAGCTGTATGGGAACTGGCTTCAGGCTCTGGCTCTTGACCCTCCCAAGGCTTCTGGGGTCACTCATGACCACTTCACACTGCGATGTCCTAGCATCTGAGGCAGAGAGAAGCAGTGGCGAGAGAAGGCTGGGAAGCCCCAAGCACAGCTGCAAACACACTGCTGATCCACCAGGAGAAAGTGGACGGGGTCTGTGGGCAGCACCAGGGGATCGCCCAGAGGAGAAGCAGTAAGGATGGGGAGGCTCTTGCAAGGGAATATCTTGCAAGAGGCACTCAGTGGAGCATCCCAATTAAAAACAGCCTCTCTTGCTCTTAAATGGGCTAGAAATGGAGAATAACTGAGGGCATGAACGATCAGACGTGGGAGGAGAGGTGAATCAGGCCCCGCCAAGCGCCCCAAGGCAGGCCACGGTAAGCTCTCGCTGGGCTCAGAGGCCAGAGCAAGCTCCAAGGGAGAGAAGCAGCAACACCCAAGCCATCCCAAGCAGTGACCAGTTCATCAGCCAGTTTTGCTATTCCCAGTGCAGCACCTGTATTTTAAAGAGCCTGTGCCCTTTACAGCTTCTAGGACCCACATGACAATTAGCCTTAATCTTCTACCTCTTCACTTCCCGCTTTCCCATGCTGTGGATGGAGCCGATGCTCTCCTGCTTGTGCATGGAAGACAAACACATCTCCCATACAAGCAAATATTTAACCAGCATCTCCTCTGGCTAGTCCCACGGGAACGTGATGCTTTTCACTCCACAGATTTTCCCATCACCGCTGTGTTCGGGCAATATAATTTCCTGCCCTCCTTGTTCCCAGCTCTTTATCCTAGAGGTGTTAGCTGGATTGCTGGCAAACATAAATCCACTGAGCTCTGCCAAAATCAGATTTACAGCCGGTGCCTGTGTCACCCACGGCATTAGCTGCCGCTCTGCCTCTGAGAAATGAATGTTTTATGGCCACGGCAAGCCCTTTCCTGACTGCAGAGCACACACGGCCACCCAGCTCCTCTCCCCGTGGCATCCCCAGTGCTCTGAACCCTGGACTCAGCCCCAGCTGGCACTCTCGACAAGGCAGCAGGAGCTCCTTTGCCAGACAGACCCTTGGATCGCCCTTAACATCTCCCAGGGCAGGGCTGGATCTGTTCCCTGCGACCCTCCGTCTGGGAGACTCCTGCTCCAGCAGGATGAAGTTGAGCTTTATCAACCAGTATCCCACCAGTGCCTTCTCTAGGGCGAGTTACTTGGAAAGGCTGGAGTGAAGCTTTTCAGCAAGACTATCTACTGACTGGTTTGTATCTTCGCGCAGCCAAAGAGATCCCGTAAGAAAGTTATTTTATCTTTTTCCGTAATGGCAATCTGCAGCTGTCTCCCTGCTCCGCTGCCAAGTGGGCTGTCAGCTTTGATCCACCTTTGCTATTTTTCCCTTCATCTAAAAGCACCATTTGGGAATCTCTTTGCACAAGTCTCTCTCTATTTTTTTTTTTTTTTTTAACAGAACTACTGATTGTGATCAGGATGAATGTGGAAACAGACCAAGGAAAAGGCTGCCCGTTGGCCTGACCTTGGCTATTCTTTTACACTGATACAACGTGGTGAAAAATGAGTATTAAACCTTGCTGGCTCCGTCCAGCAGCATTTCACCCTCAGTTTGCCAGAGGCAACGGGCACGGAGAAGGGGAGAACCAGGCTGGGCACGTGAATTTTTTCCCTCTGGGTCTCACCATTCGGTATTCAGTGCAGAACGAGGAGCGTAGCTGTGGGTCCTTGCTCGTGTCTCGGCTGCGGGGACCCACGCTCCATCCCTGTCAGTGTCACCCACCAGCACCCACCCGTATGGCTCATGGTCACCTGGGGAAGCCCCATAGAGCTGGGGACCAAGCGCTGCTGGAGGGAGCCTCTCGGCAGAGCAAGGATGAGGCTGGTACCGAGGCCAGGCAGCGGCAGGGAGTGTTCAGGAGCAAATTGCCAAAACCTGGTGGATTAGGACGTGTGCTGACAGCGTGGCCAGCAGCAACGCCTGCTCCGCAGAGCCTCCCGCGGCACCAGCTCAGGGCAGGGCCAGGCTTGTGCCGGTATCGCTGCTCCCTGCCATCCAGACGTAACACCAGAGACACGTGGGCTCCTGCCCAGAGCTTATTAAAGAGCCTTCTGGAATAATTATCCACGTGCTATTTACTGCTTAAAGTGGGAACGTGCAGGTAAACAGACCAGAGGTCTTCAGGTTTGATGTCTAGCTGGAGGAACGACTACTGAGAAACTTGTTTTTCTTTCCTTTGTCCGCTCTCTGCAGCCATTGCCATCCAAATTTGGGGGCCAAATTGTTGCAGTGACGCACTTCTGAACAGTGCTCCCCATTCTGCCCACCGAGGCGACCACCCAGCATCCATCATCTGGTTTAAATTTACCTTCAGAAAGTCAAAGGGCTATTGCTAAAGCAGCTCAATCTACCCACTCCGCTCCTTCTGGCACCTACGGCCTCCTCGGGGTTACAGGGAATTATTCACTCCCTCTGACATTTATTATATTAGATTATTAAAATGCTTTGATTGTAGTGCAGTGTTAGTTCAGTGTCATGTTAGCGGCACCGCGCGGGCCGGGCTCTGGGAGCTTGTGCTAAAAAGCCTGCTTTTCAGAGCCTGAGGTCTCAGCTGGGACTCGGCTGCTCTCGCACACAGTTGGGCATTATGTGGAAGCTTGGGGGGGGGGGGGAGCGAGTGGGGGAGCCACCACCTCTCCCCGACGCCGATTTTTGTGAGCTTTTCCCCCTCCCTGCTCAGCCTGGCATCGCTCACCGACGAGGCTTTTCCCTTTAGCTCAGGCTGTGCCTCGGGAGAGGGTCGAGAGAGCGCTTGGAGGTGCATCTCCAGGGTGGCTCTGCCCCGGTGGGATGGACCCGGAGCACCCATGGGTGTCTGCACGCCCTGGGAAATGGAGCCAAAAAGGGGGAGTGCCCCGTGTGCTTGGCACAGGAGACACACGGCCGGGCTGCCTTGTGAAGGGCTGTTTTATGTGGGCACGCAGGGAACCCAGGTGGGCGCCGAGAGCCTTGGGTAGGGTGGGACCCTGCCGTCACCTCGCTGATTTTAGCAGAGCTGATGTTTAACACCCCAGCCGAAAATCAGCCCTCGCCCTCCCAGCAGCAAGCGTGGGGGGGGCTCGATCAGCGCTTTGTCCTGTCTCCAGGTGGGAGAGGCATCTTCTCCTTCCCTGGTCCCGGGGGGGTCAGGCAGGGCTGTGCATCGCTGGCTGCCTCCCACCGCAGAGCACTGCAGCTCAGGGTGTCCTGCCACCCTGAGTGACCATCCTGCCACCCTGGGTGACCATCCTGCCACCCTGGGTGACCGTCCTGCCACCCTGAGTGACCGCCCTGCCGCAGGCACTGCTCCTGTCCGTGTCACAGACAGGGGGAACCCAACAGAGGGGCCTCTTCTGCTCAGCCTTCCCCTGCCACTGCCTCGCACATCCCCTCTGAGATGGCCACGCTCATGGTGTGGGACATCTCCTGGTCCTCACATCACCTTCTGCTCTGCAAGGACAGAGAGCTGGGACTCGCTAGCCTGGAGAAGAGAAGGCTGAGGGGAGTCCTTATTAATTCTTATAAGTATCTAAAGGGCAGTTTGAGGGAGGATGGAGCCGGACATTTTTCAGTGGTTCCCAGTGACAGGACGAGGGGCAACGGGCACAAGCTGGAACATGGGAAGTTCCACTCAAATATGAGAAAAAACTTCTTTACAGTGAGGGTGGCAGAGCCCTGGAACAGGCTGCCCAGGGAGGGTGTGGAGTCCCCTTCTCTGGAGATCTTCAAGCCCTGCCTGGGTCCCGTCCTGAGTGATGTGCTCTGGGCAACCCTGCTTTGGCGGGGGGGTTGGACTAGATGGTCTCTAGAAGGTCCCTCCCAACTCTGATGGTTCCATGATCAGGCCAGAAGTCCCACAACTCCCCGTGTGTGCACCCTTGGGCAGCTGCAGAAGCAGAAAAAGCCCTTTAGGGGCACCGGGAGAAGCAAACCACCTTCTGCACTGCTGCTTCCCAGTTTGCCGACATTCACTAGCTCAGTCGGCAGAGGAAGGGATCTGATTTTTGTGGTCCCCTGGGAAAGAAAGTACCCAACTCAGGGAGACCAAAATACAACCCCAGCAGCTATTGTTTAAAAACTGGGTTTTCAAATCCGCTCTTTATATAAGAACTTTAACTCATGGTAATGCCGTCCTCAAGTGCAGGTAACACCTAATTCAAGTGCAGAGATTTAATTTGTTGCTTTTCCCCCCCAAAGGAGCTGCCGTTCGCCTCGCTCAGGAGATGGCTGCCCAGCAGTTTGCTGCCACAGAGGGCAAGTGTTCTTTCCTGGGCTTGGGGAAACCAAACATCCTAATAAAAAATATCCATTTTAGAGGTCTGGGTTATATTTTGTAGAGAGCAGGGGAGAAAAATGCCTGAAGTGCTCTTGGGTATGGAGTCAATGCAATGTTTATGCAAAAGGAAAAGCCATTAGAAATCACCGAAATGAGAAGCCTGCAGTTTCTGGCTTCCCTCATTTTTCAATACCTTCTTTAATCCAGACCAACCCAACCCACAAGCCCTTGTATACGCATGGGTATTTATAAATCCTATATTTTCCTCACTGCACACACAAGTGAAATTCAGCCTTTTCTGGGCTTGGGGGATTTATCGACCACACCAACGGCAAACACCAGCGGAGAACAGGAAGCACAAACCCTCTGCGGGGGAGTGGGGGGCCAGCTGGGGCGGTCACCCCAGGCACTGTCCCTGCCCCACCAGCACCAACACCCCTCCAAACACCCCGGTTTGATACGGCAGTATTGGCCTGTCTGCTAGAAAATTCAGATAATGTGGGTGATTTACTCTAGTCCCCTTTCTCTGTTCCTCATGTAGCTGTTGATGTTAGTGCAAAGAGGAAGGAAAGTGCTGTTAAAGCACTAAAACACAGTCCTGTAGAGCACTAAAGGTGGTTCCTACCATCGCTAGATTGATCTAAGTGCTGGAAGGTCTATTCCAAGGTGTCTAAGGAGCTTCTGCTAACGATCTCGATCACTACACTCCGGCACATCAGTTGACCTTCTTGCTAGAAGCTCAACCTGAGGGTCTGCAGCTCTGAGCTCTGGCCTCCAGCTCCCCG
>QJSC01018438.1:0-22225 GCA_003697955.1 Calidris pygmaea | reverse complement strand
GGGCCGGGCGGGGGCGCGGCGGCCGTGCCCGCCCCCCCCCCGCCTTCCTTCCTCCCCCCGCTCCCCCCGCCCCGTTAAAAGCCGCTCGGGGCCCCGCCGCCTCCCAGCGCTGCCGAACCGCGCAGCGAATCGCGCAGTGGACCGCGCAGTGAACCGCGCAGTGAACCGCGCAGCTCCGCGTACCGTACCGCGCAGCACCGCGCACCGAACCGCGCAGCACCGCGCAGTACCGCGCACCGAACCGCGCAGCACCGCGCAGCACCGCGCACCGAACCGCGCAGCACCGCGCAGCGAACCGCGCAGCACCGCGCCCGCCGTACCTGAGCCAGCAGCGCGGCGGGGAGCGGCTCCGCGGCCGGCACGGGTGAGTGAGGGGCTCCGCGGTCCCCACCGCCCCTGCGGGAAGGGAAAGGAGAGGAGCGGGGTGAGGGTGAGCGCCCCCCCCCCCCCCCCCGGAGTTGGCAGCATCCCCGGGGGGCGCTTTTCCCTGGCAGAGAGTGGGGAGGGGGCGGGCAGCGCTGCTGGGCGTGAGGGGCAGAAAGCAGAGCCGGGAGGGGGTGAAGAGCAGAGCCTTTAAGATGAGGTTTTTCCCCCAAAGCTGTGGGCTGGAGCCCTTGTGAAGCCCCCCCCCCGCCCCGGCTGTGTGCTATTGCCCCCCCCCCCGGTAGGGGTGCCAGTGGTCGCCCTCCCTCCCGGGGGGGACATGGTACCCCCTCTCTGTCAGCCGGGAGGAGGTCTGCGTGGCGCAGTTTGCCGTCTGCCCCGCTCACCTTTTCCCTGGCTCTGGGGGCAGGTTCCTGCTTATACAGCCCGGGATCTCTCTCAGCAGGGAATAAGGAGGGCTGGCACACCTGGGCAAGGCGCACCCAGCCATAAAGAGAGCGAGATCCTGCAAAAAGATAAGCTTAAAAGTGTGCCCGGGGCTCCTGACGCGCCGTTTCTGCACAACTGGGAAAACTGGGGCTGTGCGGGAAAACTCATAAATCTGTTTGCACCAGCAACCCCCCCAGCTTTGGCTTGTAATTCCAGCCCTTTTCACAAGGCAAAATGAACTTTTGGGCACTTCTGTTCCGAGCAATTAGGTGGGAAAACTTGTTTGGAAAAGGAGATCATTCCGCACGCGTCGTATTTGTGCTGACACGCAGCCGCCGGAGATACGTGGAGCTGGGCAGATAAGGGACGTGGCGCCGTACCCCATGCTCTGCGGGGGTTCCCTCCCTTGTTCTGTGAGGATAACCTTTGCTGCCCTGCAGGGAGGTGCTGGATCCATCAGGGAGGCAGGGCTCCAGAGCAGGAACTGGTGGCGGTGAGGAGGCCGGGATGGAAACGGGACTGTCCCAGTTTGAAGGAAGCCACCGTGTGTGTGTGTGCAGTGGGACTGGAGGGGGGCAAGAGGACGAGGAACCTGTTCAGAGCCTGGCCACTGAGACGAGGCACACAACTTTACCTCTTCTGCCTAAACCCATAGGATTTTTGCTTCAGTCAAGCCCAGTTATTCATAAAGTTACTATGAGGCTCTCCCTGTGGGACCCTCTGGAGCGTCTCTTGAGAGTAAAGATATTTTTCTTTTCTTTTTCCAAGAGCAGGAGCAATTAACCACAGGCAGCGAGCGTGCAGGTTCTCAGTAACAAGTAGAAACTGCATTTCACAAGCAGATTCTTGTGATCTCGGCAGGGATTCATTAGATTGGCATTTGATATCAGCAAAAAGTGTGTGTGTGTGTGTAGGGGGGGGGTGGAATCTGCTCCCGGATCTCAGCCCTGATATTTGCCACCAGGAGGTGGGTAAATTTGGCCTCATCCAAGATACCAATTCCCATCTGCCAAGCACGCGAGAGATCTTGGTGTTTGTAGGAGAATGACATTTGCCATCAAAGCAGGCAGGGTATGGCTGCATCCAACTGGAAAAGGCTGTTGTTGGTTTTTGTGGAAGTTGTAACTTACTTTTTTTTTTTTTCCTCAAAGAATGAAAGAAATTTGATGTGATTAGTCCAAGATGGGCTCGGGAGCTGCCCTTGCTGGCGACGGCAGCAAACAGAAAAGATGAAGCCAACAAGGCAGCCCGTTGTAGGCAATCTGCGGTCACAGAAGATGTTTGTGCTCCCATTGCTCATAACATAGCGTTTCCCTTGAGGTTGGCATGAGGGGTTAAAGGTTTTCAAGAGAAGCCTTTGTTTAAACATCTTTAAAGTTTCCAATAGGGGCCCCTTTGTTCGCCTCCCGAGCAGTGTGCCTGCCTTGTTAAAAACTCAGCGCTCATAAAATGCCATTTACAAATGCTTGATGAATAGGGCTGGAGCACGGAGCTGGGGGAGAGAAGTAGCGTTTGTATCTGCACGCACATGAGAATTACAGACAAGTCCTACCACGAGTGAATTCATGGCGCCTAGAAAAAACATAGCAAAAAAAAAAAACCAACCAAAAAACAACAAACCAAAAAAAAAAAAAAGATTGAGTGGCGCTTATAAAGAAACTTATAAAAATCAACTACTCCCCCTGAAACAGTCAGTCCCTCTCGTGCCAGATGTCACACGCGCCTCCTCCAGCCGTGCCTCTCGGTAATCATGTGTTTTTTCTCCTCTTTTGGGCCCAAACAGTAGCAAACTGGTGGCGTGGGCTGGGAGGGGGCTGTGGCCACGGCCATAAGGGCCCCGTTGAGCTGTGGGGCTGGGGGACCTGGGCTCTGCGCTGCCCGGTGCCTGCTGCGGGCTGGCGAGAATCACCCCTCTGTGGGGTCTTCCAGCACGGATGTGCCTTTAGGTGTCGAGTAACGTTTTTAGCACTTTGAAGGATTTCGTCCCCTCTCTCCTCCTGGCTAAACGTAAAAGGGTTTCAAGACGTCTGTGTTAAAGCAGGGGGGGGTGCGGGGTTCTCGCTGAGACTCCAGAGGCTGGTTTCCACGCGGGATGTCCCTGGGCTGCCGTGCCTCATCCTGTGTCTGGAGCTTTTCTGGTTCTTGGGCAGCACAGAATCATCATAGAATCGTAGAATTGTCCAGGTTGGAAGGGACCTTTAAAATCATCTAGTCCAACCGTCAACCTAACTCTGATAAAAAAAACATCACTAAACCATGTCTACCCGTCTTTTAAATACCTCCAGGGATGGTGCCTTAACCTGAGCAGCCCATTCCAATGCTTAATAACTCTTTCAGTGTAAAATTTTTTCCTAATATCCAGTCTGAACCTCCCCTGGCACAACTTGAGGCCATTTCCTCTTGTCCCATTGCCTGTTCCTTGGGAGAAGAGACCGACCCCCCCGGCTACACCCTCCTTTCAGGGGGTTGTAGGGATCGAGAAGGTCTCCCCTCAGCCTCCTTTTGTTTTTTACCGGAGGCTGGATCCTTCTTCCTTAGCAACTTTCTGCCATTTCCTGTGTCTCTTTGTCCTCAAACTTCTGATCTCTCGCCTTGCAGGCCTGTGGTTGTGCACATGAGGATGATGCTGAGGCACAAGGGTCCCCAAGGCACCTGCTCCACACTGTGGGCAGCAGTGACTGCCACTCTGGTGGAACTTCTTCTCTGGTGCATCTCCCTGTGGGCTGATGGCCTCCTGGTCCTGGAAGAGCAGTTCTCCTGCCATCCATCCTGCTGTCAGAGGGACCTGGCAGCCCTGAGGTTTGGTGGGAGCAAGTTTCCCGTGCTACCTTTGGGGTTCTCCCTGTGAAAAGTTTCTAGACAAAGAATTCTGCCAGCTTGCTTTTCTCTCTTGAGGAGGGCCAAAAAGTCTCCGTGTGCTTTTCTGCGGGCGCCAAACACTCCTCGCCTTCTGCTATTTCAATTAAACACATAGCAGGATGGATAGGATAAAGGGGAGAGGCACAAGAGTATTCTCCTGGCGTGTTTCCTTATGCCAACACATTGAGTCACGTCTCCAGGGTGAGAAATACGATACGGAGATTTAGAGAAGGAGGTCAGGCAATGAGTCCATGATTGCGGGGCTGAAATAGCAGGCGCTCTCTGTGGTGACAGCTTGCTGGAGGTCAGTTGGGGATATCGGTCCCAGCAGATTCAGGAGACAGACATCCTGCTAGTACCTATCAGTCTCACTGCTTAGAGATACCGGATCTGCTGACGAACTCTGCACCAGCCCAGGAGCTGCTCTGGGCTATTTCCCTTTCCTTTGTGGTTGAACATGCATATTTCTGGGGGGGAAAAAATTGCTCTCTAACACCTTCCTCCCAGAACAAGAACTTGGGCAGTGGATTGCTGCCTCAGCTTCTGGATGGCCCAGACCTCCTCCCCTCCAAAGTTTGAAGTCTCTTGGCCCAGTTCAGCTGTCCTCCAGGGGCCTGTTTGCAGAAGAACGTTTGATTTTTAAAGAGAGTCAGTAAGGTGGGACTTTCCCCTGTTGATCGCTCTTCATCAAGATCTAAACGTGTTCCAAGATCCCTCTGATTTTGCTTAAAATACCAGTGAGGAGCAGGGCTGAGCCTGCCTGTCGTGCAGCCCAGGGGACAAGTGCAGCCTAAGGTCCTGAGTGGGACGGAGAGGAACAGAGAAATGCCAGCAGAGAAATGAAAGAGGAGCCATCTCTTGACATGTTTAGTAGAAGGAGGGGAATTGGCTGACCGTGTTTTCCTCTTGGCTAGATCTTTAACACGGGATTCAAAAGGCCGTGTCTAATTTGCAAGTGAATATGGCATTTATTCTTGCCAGCTTTTGCCAGCCCAGGTACAGCGTGTCGGGGAGCAGAGACTGGCTGGGCAAGGGCTCTCCTCCTGCATGCGCTGCAGAGCACGGGGAGGTCTTTTTGGGAATAAATTGGCGGCAGAAAAGACCCCGTGTGCTGTCGTGGAAAACCTCTAGAAGGGGATTCTCTCTCTGTTGCTACACCCAGCGTTTCCCTCCCAAGGGGACTTCAAATGTCATCCTGACAAGCCTGTCAGGACGTGTATGATGTTAAGTCCACGAGCTGTGAGATGAAGACATCTGTCACTCAGCCTGCAAACGGACCTGGACAAGAAGCCCGTCTTCCTCCTGCCCTCCCTGTGAAAGATGCTAATCCTAGTGAGTGCAGGAGTGGGGCCCGTAAAACGGGGAATTGGCTTATTAGAGGAGCAAAGGGAGAAAAAGAGAAGTCCCTTCTGCCTCCAGCAAGGTTTTCCTGTTACAGCACTCCTGAGGATTTGCTCCTGTTGGGTTTGGAGCCGTGATGTGCTGTTTGAGAAACGCAGCCTGGGGTTTTTTGGTGTTTTTTTTTTTTCAAACAACGTGTCCTTCCAGGTGGCACTTGGCCCAGTAAAGCTGCCGTAGCGTTGTAACCGGAGAGTACTGCCATGTCCTGGAAAGAGTCTGCTCCTGTTCTCCCACACGTGTCTTTGGGAAGAACCAAGGACACAGCAGTCCTTAAAAAGAGAGAAGAAAACATTTTTATGCCATTTTCCTGGTTTCAATGTGCTTGTGCTCCCTGATCCTTCCTTGCTCTGAAAACCGAGTTGCTGTCCTCTCTGGTGGGAGTTGCCACTCGTCACCCAGCTGCTGTGGAGGATGAGCATCAAGATGCTGGAACTGTGATGGAGTGCAAGGTCAAGGCTGCCTGTAAAATAGTCCTGAGGGTGGGTTCAGTGCTCCTGGGCAGCAGAGGCTCCGCTGAGAGCCACCACCTGCAGGCAGGGAGTGCCTAGAGATTGTGGCTTGTGCTGGAAGAAACCAACCTTTGGGCAAGCCTCCCAGGAGAGGGTGGATCCAGCTCCATGAGTGCCCTGGGCCTCGTCCGTTCAGATGGCTTGAGGGTCTTGCAGATATATGGACAACATGCCAATGGTCCATCAGGGTTTTCACAGCAAAAATCTGGCATCAAGAGGTGCCTCCAGGTTGATGTAAGTTGTCTGTATCTCTCCCAGCAGCTCTGGTTACTTCCTTGTCCCCCATGTCTGGGGTGAGACACACTTCTGTCATCCTCTCTTGGTCTTACATGCACTTTTGGGCAGTCTTTCTCTCGGGCATGGACCCGAAGGATGACTTCTTGTCCCACCAAGGACAGATGCAAATTTGTCCCCCTGTCCCTCAGCCTGAGGCCAGCTCTTGTCTTTCTGCTGTTGTCCTGGCAGGATTCCAGTGTCCTAAGCACAAGGAGTTTGTGTCCAGGCTCCTGCCAGTCCCTCTCTTTTGGGACTTTTTTGACAATTTCATCAAATAACACTTGTGGGAGTTGAATTATGGCCTGCCAAAGCAGCCTGATTGGGTCTCCACAAAAAAAAGGCCCTACAGAACAGGGCACGTGAGAGGCAGGTGAGAAGGGTGAGTCTCAGGAACATCACGTCTAGGGCTGCTCCACCATGGGCCAAGGTTTCCAGCACAGAAATAGGTGCTATTGGCTGGTGGCACGTGTGGAATCAGTATCAGGCACCCCTGCCATGCATTCCCAGGCACGTGGGCACACTGCATGGGACAGCCCTCTGGCTTTACTCGTGTTGGGTAGCAATGTGCTCGATCAGAGACCCCTGGCTGTTCCCTGCTCCTTGCAACTCATGGCAATCCTCTGTCCTGGCTTCTCGCGGGGTCTGGAGCCAAGGGCAGAGCTGCTGCTGCTCCCACAACGTGCCACCGGTGTGCCAAGCCCAGGCAGGTGGAGAGTCGTGTGTTTTGTTGTAAAAATTTCAGCTAAAAGTTGATGTGGCCAGATATGCAACGTCTTGCATGTGTGTGAACGTGAGACCTGGCTCGTGACTCCATAGCCATGGTCCACAACCTGCTTTCCTCCTCCTGACACTATGGTCAGGGCTTTTCCTGGGCTGTGAATCCACTGCCATCTCCTGAGCCATCCACCCCTTCTTTCTCCATCTGCTTCATCCCCTCTGCACTTCAATACAGAAAGCCCCCACCCCTGTAACAGTGAGGAGGGTACGGAGCTGGCTGCATCCCTCATGCTGCTCCCTGCCTGGCTTGCCCAAGGAAGGGTGCACCCAGGTCCGACTGGGGCGGATGAACCAGAAGGGGAATATTCAGAGCGTTTCTGGTAACCTGTAGCCAGGCGAGAGCTGCCAAGGAGGCCACGCTGAAACCCGAAGCGGCTGCTTTTCCCGAGACTCAGCACTTGGCAGGGAGAGCAGACGGACAAGCGGCAGAGAGGGGAGGGATGTGAGCACCTTGGGGGGCAGCACTGCCAGGGAAGGTGCCCAGGGAAGGTGTGCTGGCTTACCTATTTGCCTCTGCGGATTCATCTCCATGTCTCCTCCTTGTCTGAGATCACGAGGGGAGCCAAGAGGAGGCTGAGATCATTGCTGTCCCTTCCGTCCTTACGTGTGGCTCTTCCCTTGGTCACCCTCTTTGTGCCATGCGCTGAGCATCTCCTTCAGCAGGGACAAGCAACGGCTGGTTTTCTCCTTGCCTTGCTCAGAAAGCTCAGGAGATGATCTGAGTGTCCCTCTCGGCTCGGCTGCCACCAGGTTTGGCAGAGCCAGCCCGGCAGCACTCACCTTGCCTGCACCTTTTTTCCTTTATAGCTCAGTGTTATCTCAAGGTCTCCAGCACGGCGCCGTGTTTGCCTTGCCTCGCAGCACCTGCCTGCCAGCCGCTCGCTTCCCACCCATCTCCCTCCCTCCTGGCTGGTGGCAGGGGCCTTGGAGGGGGGGACACATGGGACCCTTGGGCTGGGGGGGACCCCTACTGGGCTGCAAGCCAGCCCAGGGGGAAACGAGGACAGCAAGGAGCAGGGGAAATTCCCCAGTGCAGGATGGTGGGAGGGATACTCGGGGCCGTTTGTCCCATCAACGTTGCTTCTCCATCTCCATCAGCAGCCGGGCTGGGCGTTATATTGAATCGGGGACCAGGGCAGTGTCCCAGCCTGGATCTTTGCTGCTGGGACCGGTGCTGGATGCATGGCTGAGCCGCCGTGCCCTGCCCTGTCCAGCCAGCATCAGCCCCTCCAGCTGCGGGGAGTGCTAAGACTTCATCCAAAGCTGAGATGCTGTTATAAATAGATCAGTCGTGAACTGGTTTTCTCCTCCCTTGGTTCCTGGCCCAAGAGCTCATTCCTCTCTCCGGGCTGGCTTTGAAGCTATCTGGATGCTGTGAGAGGCAGGCTGCGTGCCAGCCTGCCATTGCAGGGAGNTTACTGAGTGCTTTCTCCCAGAAAAAAAAAAAAAAAAAACAAAAAATCACTGGAAAAAGAATTTTGTGGGGAAAATGAAGCTGGGAGAGGAGAGGCTGTTTGCTCCTCCGCTTGCACGTGGTGCTCTTGTGAGGGGGCACAAGCATTAGAGCACTCCCGGTCACAAAGCGATGCTCGTCTCAGTCCTGTGGCTTCCTAGAAGACGCCTGCCACGCTGCAGCCTCCCTCATCGCCCAGCCCAGAGCGATCCCTCCACTGCACGGCTCTGCAGGAGCTCCTGATGCTCGCGGCGCATCCCGGCCAGGCTGGGCTGCTCGCCCTCCCCGGGAAAAAGGCCATGTCTCCCACTTTGAGACTGGTATTCTGGATCCCAGTTCCCTCTTGTAGCCCTTTTCTGTCCTTCTAATTCTCCTATGTCATTTTTCAGGTGTGAACACTGAGTCTGGAGACAATTTTAAGATGCAGCTGTGAAACCTATTATCAGCGTCACTGCTATCAAATGCATTAGGTTCAGGGCTGCACGTAACCACTGAGCAATTAAATGGCAGCCCTGGTGATGAATTACAACTGAGACCTCCTGGGGCTAAATAAATATCGGCTGATAACTACCGATAAAATGAATTTCCATGTGCTTTTTTTAAAAGCACTCTTCCAGTATCCGTGCCTGGTCATGGCGCTGCACGTCTCCCGGGGAAAACCGCATTAACTGTGGTATTTCCCGCCCCCCCAGCACCTTGGGTTTCCAAACAGAGCTGGAATAAAAACAAACCAAATAAATCCGTGTCCCTGCAAGAGCCAGGCAAGGGCAGGGAAAGGTGTAAGGCAGGACAGAGGTGGGCAGGGTGTGAGATGAGTGACAAGCTGAGGTTTTGGGTAACTGGTCTAAATATTTTTTTCCCCCACCTTAAACACATGAAAAAACCTGTCGGGTGCAAGAGCGTGCCTTGGAAAAGCCAGCAGGATGGGGAGAGCTGGTGGGAGAGCGGTGGAGTCCCCCGGGGTGATGCCTCCCAGCAAAGGAGGAGAGCAGTGGGCTGGCAGAGCTTCTGTCCAGGGTGGGGGGACTGGTGCAAGCCCATCTCACAGGCACCCTGACACCCTGTGCCCGCAGAGGCTGCTGCTCTCTGCTCTCCGAAGGTAGCTTGGAAAAAAGGCAGAGAATCAATTTCTGGAGCTTCTTGGGAAAAGCAGCCTTTGCCAGTGACTTTGAGAGACTTCTGAGCAGGTTTTCTCCGTGCTGGCGTTTCATCCGGGGGCTTCTCTTCCCAGCGCGTTGCGGAGGGGGTGTCGGGAGGGCCGGTGCTCCGCGTCCCCGGGTGCAGCTTTCCCACTCTCCGGCTGGCTGCGGGGAGCAGCCGCACCGCCAGTGAAAAAGCATTTGGCTGAACATCCCATCCGCCTGGTTTGCAAGTGAAAATAAGGCTTGTCCGACGGCCAGCTCCACCCAGAGCAGAAAATCAGACCCTTTGGCAGATGGTCGCTACTGTAATGAAATTTAGCTGTGCGGAGACTGCCAGTGCTGGAATGGGAAAAATCCCACGTGGGTTCAGAGAAGTTTGGGGATGGAACTGTCACAACTGCTGCTGCTGCTGCCCCAGGGGTTTTTGGCACTGCCTGGGGACACCCACCACAGGCGAGCATGGCCCCACAGCTGAGCCTGCTCTCAGCACTGATGGCACATCATCTTCTCCCCACAGCGAATCCCCCCAGCCCCGGAGCCGTGTGGTCTGGCAGAGCCATGATGAAGCTCCTGCCCGTTGCTCCT
The DNA here is from genome assembly GCA_003697955.1 of Calidris pygmaea. Classification (NCBI taxonomy): domain Eukaryota; kingdom Metazoa; phylum Chordata; class Aves; order Charadriiformes; family Scolopacidae; genus Calidris; species Calidris pygmaea. The sequence goes on along the minus strand of QJSC01018438.1, from coordinate 12,410 downwards.
CTCCTCCTGCTTCTCCTGACGACGCTGGAAGCCAGACCAAAACCTGCAGGTGAGCCCTGGGCAGTGGGAATTGCCTGGAGGAGAGAGAAGGGAATGTGTCAGGGCAGTGAAGCCCTCAGAGAACAGCTTGCTTGTTGAGATGGTGGGACCTGCTGCCTTTTCTTTGGAGGATGGAGGACCCACCCAGGCATGGGACTCAAACTTCCCAGTGCTGTGCAGGGCAGTGGGATCTCAATCCTGGCCTCAACATGGTGAGTCTGGTGTCACTTGCTCCTGGCACATCTTCAGCCCTTGGCACAGCCCAGGCTTGTCACCCACCTGCCCATGGGCCCCAACCATGTGAGGGGGAACCCCCTCCCTCCGTGGGTTCTCCTGAAGTGGGGGACAAAGCAAACCCAGAGGCACCAGCCTCTCTCCTCCCAGGGCAGAGGGAACTAAATCAATTCCAGTTTGAAAACAGTGAAGGCAATGAACGGAGAAAAGAGCTGGGTATGTCTCGGAGACCTTCGGAGCAGTTGAGATGACAGCCTGGGTCTGGGCATCATCCCAAGGGGACTCAAAAGTGTTTGCTTACCAGCAGGGCCAAATTCTCCCAGGCTTGGGTACACACAAGCCAAGCAAAATATGTTCATTGGCATTTCGCTTGCTAAACACTCTCCCGGTTTGCACTGGAAGTTGCACCCATATGTCCAAGAGAGGCTCTTTGGCTCGGTCCCCGCGTGTGCGTGCCCTTAGCTGTGCTCTGCACTGTCTCATTTTCTGCCCTTAAAAAAAAAAAAAAAAAAAAAAAAAAAAGACAGAACAAAGCGAGCCCTGGTTTTAGGCAGAAACTGGCAAAATGCGGTAAAACCAGAGGGGGGCTGGAGCTGTGGGGGGAACAGAAGAATTGTCCAGAGCAGGATTTTCTGATGCCACCCGTGCAGTGCAGGGTCTGGAGCGGGAGCTGCAGCTTGTGGAGGGCAACACGAGGCACTGGGCTGTTTCACACTTTAATGCTCTGACTTGCTGCAGAGATGAAGATGCCGGTGCCTAAACCTCTGCCTAAACCTTGCCAGGGCAGATGCCGACAGATGGAGAGGTGTTTCTGCAGCCCCTGGGGCCATCGGCTGTGGAAATACAGGGAGCAGGCGCTGGGTCTGGCTGCGGGGACAGCGTTGGGGAGGAGGGGGACACTGCCATTTCCCCACAGCCCCACAACCAGGGATGTCTCCCCAGCCTGTTGTCCCTGCTCCCCCTCTGCCAGCACCCTCCATGGGTTTATTTGGCACTGGGAAGGTGCTTCTCCGCGGGGGCTGCCCAGACCTGCCCTCTCCGTCCCCCACTGCACACCCCTCCAGCCACCCAACGGGGATGTCTCCACTCCCAGCCCTGCTCCCCCCAGGCAGACACAAAGCTGAACTGTCTCTTTGCCCCCTTCCAGCCCTGAAGTGCAGGACGGGTCCCCTGGACATCGTGTTTGTGATCGACAGCTCCCGCAGCGTGCGCCCCTTCGAGTTCGAGACCATGCGGCGCTTCATGATGGACATCATCGGCAGCCTGGACGTGGGCCCCAACGCCACGCGGGTGGGGGTGATCCAGTACTCCAGCCAGGTGCAGAACATCTTCTCCCTCAAGACCTTCTTCACGCGGGCGGACATGGAGAAGGCCATCAACAGCATCATGCCGCTGGCCCAGGGCACCATGACGGGGCTGGCCATCCAGTACGCCATGAACGTGGCCTTCACCACGCAGGAGGGCGCGCGCCCTCTGCACAAGAAGATCCCCCGCATTGCCATCATCGTGACGGATGGGCGGCCCCAGGACCGCGTCACCGAGGTGGCCACCCAGGCTCGGAATGCTGGCATCGAGATCTACGCCGTGGGCATCCAGCGAGCAGACATGAACTCGCTGCGGGCCATGGCCTCGCCGCCGCTGGAGGAGCACGTCTTCCTGGTGGAGTCCTTCGAGCTCATCCAGCAGTTCGGGAAGCAGTTCCAGGACAAGCTCTGCGGTGGGTGAGAGCTGTGGGGTGGCAAGGGTGGCCCTGGTGCCTACTCCTCATCCAGGCAAGAGATGACCTTCAGAGGGGTGTCTGGGATGTCTGCCCTTGCTAGGAGCAGTGTGGGCAGGGAAGGAACCTCCATGATGGGGTGCTGGCGCAGGCAACCTTTTTTCCTTGCTCACCTCTCCTGGGGGTAGATAAGGAAAGCTTTGAAAGCATTGCAAGTGCTTTTCTTCACCCTCTGCCCAGGACTTCGTGGCAGCAGTGATGGGAATATGAAAGAGCAGGAAACATGGAGCTGGTTTCCCTGGGTGTGACGGGGACGGGTGACACGTCCCAGAGCGCCGTAAACATTTCGACGTGGCTCTAGCAGGGTCTCCTCCTACGTGCAGACACGTGCGTGGCATCCGCTGCACGCACATTTGTGTTTAATAAAGCCCTGGCTGCCTGGAGATGCTCCGGAGCGTCCGACCGGTCTCGGCAGGGAGCCAGGAGGCTGGTTCACACCATGGTCGTGCTGGCACGGCTCGGGAGCTCACGGGGTGGGACCTGTCTGTCCCTTGTCATCCTGGCCAGCTTTGCCGGAGACCTGGCACTGCAGTGGGCTGGGAAGATCTTGCTCCCCTGCTTCAGCATCTGTCGCGGGGCAGAAGGCAGCTGCCAGCATCTTCCAGGCAGCATTTCCCGGCCAGGGGCACGTGCCTGCCTGCAGGGCCGTGTTAGTGCCATGGTGAGTCCCTGCTTGCTGGGGTGGGGGGGTCCAGGGCTGACCAGGTATTGCCCCCCCAAGGCCCTGATGAGCTCCTGATGCCTTTGCTTACAACGCCCTGTCCATCGCCTGCCTGCCCTGGTGCCCGCTTCCCGGCTGGCTCCGCAGGCTCCTGCCCACACGGACACAGACACGGCTCCTTCAGCATCTTCTGGCTGAGCTCAAGCTTTCGCTTACTCAGCTTGAGTATTGACGGTGTCAATTAATGCTGAGTGTTAATTTAGTGCTGGGGTAGATCAGAAAGCTGAGGCAGTTCAGAAACCTGCCCTGTGTGGTGTCTGTGCACTGTAAATCAGTGGCGAGCGCTGGGACTGGAAGGACTGGGGTTGTGTGGGTTGTCCCGGTGGCTTCGGCTGCAGGAACAGGGCACAATGCTGGAGCTGCGGTCCCCGCACATCTGAGCTGCCCGTGGGCTGCTCTGATGCCCTTTCTGTCTTGCAGGGGTGGACATGTGCGTGGAGCAGGAGCACGGCTGCCAGCACAGCTGCGTCAGCACCCCCAGCTCCTTCTACTGCGAATGCAACCCGGGCTACAGGCTCGACGTGGACGGAAGGACCTGTTCCCGTAAAAACCCTTCCTTTCTCCTGACTCTGACAGAGGGCTCGTAGTTATGGGTCTCACGGAGGGAAGCTGGAGAGGACCCAGCGAGGCCAGCAGCAGCCTGGGTGCTCTGTTCACTGGGGATGCTGTCTCCCCCTCCGTGGGTCTGTAATGACTGTGGGACATTCAGCTTTGCTAAATCCTGGTCACCTCTCTGGGATGAGACACTTGGGGCTCATGTGGGCATAGGTGGCTGTCACCTGAGGGAGCTGCAGGCAGTGGGTACCGGACGATGCGTGTCCCTGCCACCAAAGTGCCCAGTGTTTTGCCCCTGTATTTTGAGTGCAAAGAGGTATTAGTTGGTTCTGGCCACCACCCCGGGGCTTTCCCTTCATGTCTCAGGGTGCTGGGAGGTTCTGGGAAGCCCTGGAGCAGTCCTTGCTCAGCTGCCCTGGGTAGACCGGGGCAGGAGGGTGACTGGTGTCCTGTCCCCCCGCAGCCATCGATGCCTGTGCAGACGGGAGACACGGCTGCCAGCACCAGTGCGTCAGCGCTCGTGGCTCCTACTCCTGCCGCTGCCGCGCGGGCTACTACCTCAACCACGACAAGAGGACCTGCTCCAGTAAGCGTCCCTCTCCCGTCCCGCCCCTTCGCTTGCTTCTCCATCTCCCTTTTCTGCCCACCCCTCTCCTTCTCTCACCAGTGATGGATTACTGCAGCTTCGGAAACCACAGCTGCCAGCACGAGTGTGTGAGCATCCCCAATGGGCACTACTGCCGCTGCCGCAGCGGCTTCACGCTGCAGCCCGACGGCCGGTCCTGCAGGGGTACGTCCCAGCGTGGTGCCACGGCAGACACCTTTATGTGTCCCCTGTCCCCAGGGGAAGGTCTCTTCCCGGGCCACCCCTTCTGGACAGGGATAACCCTACACCCTATGTCTTCCAGCCACCGACCTCTGCAACGGGGTGGATCACGGCTGCGAGTTCAAGTGTGTGAGCACGGAGGGCTCCTACCGCTGCGTGTGCCCCGATGGCCAGCAGCTCCAGGCTGATGGCAAGGCGTGCAGCAGTGAGTACTGGGACGTGGCTCTTGGCGTCTTCCTCCTCTGGTATCTGTGCTCCCGGTGAGGGCTTACCTGAAATTAGGTCTAGGTGGGACTTTGTCAGAGCTGGGTTGGAAGGAGGATGGAGAGCTGGCTGGGCTTGGGAGGGATGTGGGCTTGTGTCCTCAGAGACATGGCCCAGAAGATGCAATAGGGGCTTTGAGGAAAGGTTCAAGAGATAGGAGGCCCAAGAAAGCTTTCAGGGGATGCTGGGGTGGCAGTGGAGGTTTTTGGGCTGAGACCCCTGGGCACGCTTTGCCCCGCTTCCTGGCATCACCCTGGCTGCAGATCCAGCGGGTCCATGTGGTTTCCTCAAGCTCTGCCCTAGCCCTGGGCATCTTCACCCTGACAGTGCCCCAGCCAGGTTGGTCCTTTCTCACCTTCCTCCTCTGCCCGCAGAGTGCGGGGCCGGGCACGTTGACCTGGTGATGGTGATCGATGGCTCCAAGAGCGTTCGTCCCCAAAACTTCGAGCTGGTGAAGCAGTTTGTGAACCGCATCGTGGACCTGCTGGAGGTGTCCCCCCACGGCACACGGGTGGGGCTGGTGCAGTACTCCAGCCGCGTCCGCACCGAGTTCCCCCTCAACAAGTACCACAGCGCGGACGAGATCAAGAAAGCGGTGATGGAGGTGGAGTACATGGAGAAAGGCACCATGACGGGCCTTGCCCTCAAGCACATGGTGGAGCACAGCTTCTCCGAGCTGGAAGGTGCCAGGCCTCTCTCCCACAACATCCCCAGAATCGGGCTTGTCTTCACGGACGGTCGCTCCCAGGATGACATCTCCGAATGGGCCAGGAGAGCAAAGGAGTCAGGTGCTTTGGGCATTGCAGTGCTTTGGGCATCCCAGGATGGTTCCTTGAGGTGGTTGGCTCTGGGGGAGGCTGCAGCATCCAGCCTTGGGTTGCTGGCATCGCCAGGGTCCACTGGGGTGGACATGCCTCTGCGGTGGTCCCAGGGTGCTCTGAGCAGCATCCTTCATGGAGCAGTCTGCACCAGGGCAGTGCTGCCACGCTCCTCGCCGTCCTTCCCAAATTTCTGCTGTGTGTTTGGGAAGCCCAGGGGAAATTCTGCATCCTTGTCTGCCATGGGAAGATCCTGCACCCTCAGCTTTGCTCCTTCGGGGCAGCTCCCTTGGTGCTGCGGGGTGCGGGGTGGTGGCACAGTGCTCAGGATCCCTCCTTGCCACGCAGGGATCGTCATGTTCGCCGTGGGTGTTGGCAAGGCCGTGGAAGAGGAGCTGAGAGCGATCGCCTCCGAGCCGGTGGAGCAGCACTTCTCCTACTCGGCCGACTTCACCACCATGACCCACCTCGTGGAGAACTTCAAGCTGAACATCTGCCCAGGTGGGTGCTGCTGGTGACACTGGGGGGCTCAGCCCAGAGCCAGGGGAGTCCTCCTCTCCCTGTAGAGCTGGTGGGGTGGTTTGTGTGTGTGTCACCCTGTCATGTACCATGGGGTGAAGCTGGGCTGGTGTGAGCCTAAGCTGTCTCTGGACCTCACCAGGCTGTTGTGGGTATAGGGGTGGGTCTCTGGGAGGGATTTGGAAGAGAAGAAGGTGGAACTGGGGGGTTTAATACAAAAATATTCATTGAGTGGCCACTGCAGCGCCACTGGGCAGAGGCTGGGGTTGCACAATGCCTTCAGGGATGCTGCCCCAGCTCTGGAGATGACCTGTCTCCTTGTCTGCTCTGGCGCTTCTGCTGCTGCTGGGAGCACCATGGAGGACCATGATGGGTTACTGGGAGGGTCTCCCTGCCCTGGGGCAGGCTGGGGCTCCCCACGTCCCTTGCAACCCCTGCAGGGCTGCAGATGTGGGGTCAGCATGCCCCCTGCCACCCCAGCTTGACGGCAAAGTGAAGCTTGGCACTGGCTGTCCTCGGCAGACTGTGACCATGTGCGCAGCAGCTCCATGGGGTGCCTGGTGGGATGCCTGGCAGCAAGTTTGCTGGGCCCACAGGGATGCAGCCTCAGGAAAGGAGCGAGGCTGGAAAAAGAGGGGAAGATGGGGGTGAGAGCCCCGAGGGGCTCAGATCCGGTGGCTGCAGGGACAAGGGACTTGCGCTGTGTGGGAGCAGGGCTGAGCCTGGCATCGTGGGGCCATGGCTCTGACTACACCCAAACCCCCCCTGGTCACAGAGGAGGGCAAAGGGGAGATGGAGATCCGCAGCCCGTGCGAGTGCGAGGCGCTGGTGCAGTTCCAGACGAACACCGTGGCCATCCTGCAGAGCCTGACCGAGAAAAATATCCTTTGAGGTGATGCCTGGGCTTGCCGGGGTGCAGGGCAGCCTGGGGACAGACTGCACAGAGGGAAGGGAGGGCTGGGTAAATGGGAGCGGGGAAAATTTTAGGCTCCTTCAAGGGGAAAAAGCTTTTTGCCCACCAGAGCATCTGGCTCCCAGTGTTTCCTTAGCACGTGCACTCGCTCAGATGACGGCCAGACTGGAAGACCTGGAAAAGCAGATGGCCAACAAGAAGTGATCCTTGCAAGGGGCTGCAGCGCTCGGACGGGGCACGGGGACGTACAGTAGCTACGTGGCATTGTTATTGCTAGGTTATTGTAAAGCATCAGTGTTTGTTCTTGTATCGCAAAATCCCAGGGGGATGTGGAGTGTATTTAAAAAAACAAAAATCCTTAAAAAAAAAACCACAAAAAAGAACTTGAGCGAAAGCCCCTGCTGTGAAGCCAAGGGGTTCAGCTGTCGCTGTTGCCTCATTCCTCCGAACTGGGAGGACTGGGATGAGGTGGGATGACTGCGTGGGCAGGCTGGGCGTTGGACGAGGAGATGCGACACCCGGCCTTTTCCCTGGGATGAACCAGCCCTTGCGCAGCCCCCCCAGCCCCCAGCGCCCAGCGAGCTGCTCTCCAAGAGAAAATAAACCTGCAGTGGTCGCACCCTGAGAGCTTCTGCCATCTCAGCACCCTGCTGAGCGGTGGGACAAGGACAGCCAGGAGCCGTGGGCAGTGCCTGGGGATGTGTGCCACCCGGCCAGATCCCAGCATGGTGCCCGGGTGTGCACCCACCCACGGGAAAGCGGGCGGCAGGAATCGACAGATCCCCTTGCCCCTGTTTTGGCAGAAATGTTTGGGAATCGGTCATTATCATGTTTTTTGTTTTTTTTTTATCACATAGCAAAATGGTAATAATTCTATAAATATATACGTGTGTGTATATATATATATATTTCATTTTGAGAACAGGGTAGTGCTATTTTTAAACACTTCTTTTATATAAAAAAATTCCTATCCTGACAATAAACACCCTGAAGGTTTGTATGACAGGTCCCTCTCCTTTTGGCTGGGCTGCAGGGCCCATGAAGCATCTCTGCGTCATAACAGGGGCTTTTTCAAAGGTCCCCTGTCCTTGGGCTCCAGAATTCCTTTGGGAAAAATCCTTGCTCTGTGGGCACCCCAGGATGCTGCAGACCTGGCCTCGGCTGGAAGGAGCCAGCGTGGTACTGATGCTGTGTCACCATTCCCAGTGCTGCTTTGGAGCCTGTGCTTGTCAGAGGCTCAGCGCCTGCTCTAGAGGGGTGTAAATGTGCCAGGTCAGTGGTGCGGGGCCACCTACACCCATGGGGGACGTGGCCCTGGTGCTGGGATGTGTCTGCTCAGGGCAGGAGAGCTGTCGAGCGCCCTGGCTGGTTGCACGGGGAGGGATGCTGGGGCAGCCAGGGACCATCTCCAGCAGGTACATAGGGCAGAGGTGGCTTTTTAGTCACAGAAGCCCACCTTGGTGTAGTCCCCATATCCCACACCCTGGGCAAAGGAGGTCTCCACCTGGTCCTGTCTCCTGCATGCAGGCAGAGGCTGCTGGACAGGGACAACAACAGGTTTTTGGAGGGTACTTCATGTACCCACCTTGCTTGCTGGTCCGGTACCCAGGAGGTGAAAGCCAAGCAGGACTGAGAGGAGCTGTTGCTTCTGGGATTTGTGTGCCCAGGGGGCTCACAGGGCTGTGCAGGGGGCTGTGCAACCCCCAGCTGGTGGGAGGAGGAAAAGGAGGAGAAGGAGAGGAGGAGGAGGAGGGTTACAGCCCTGGGCTTATATCACCTTGCCACAGATCCTTCTCCCTGGGGACTCGGTGGCTCCAGCACCCACCTTGGCCAATTTGCTTTGCAGAGCCTGGGTGTTTCCACTGCTGTGAATATTGCTGATGGGTTTATAGGGCACTTCCAGGGGTGGCTGCAGGCCACATCTCGCTGGTCCTGTTTCCAGGAGCAGTGTGCTCAATGGGACTTGTGTTCTGAGGCGTGTGAGCTGGGATGTGGAGAGGTTTTGTGTGCTTGAGGCTGGGATTTGGAGCAGGAGGCTGAAGGCAGGTCCTGGGCTGGGGTGTGGGGCTTGCTGGGACTGCTCCCCGAGGAGCTGGGAAGTGCTCAGGTATTCGCTTTACGAGGTGAGAAGTAGCTTTTTCCACAGGCAAGCGGTTCCCTAGTTCAGCGTGGGGCTTTGATGGCTTGTGAGCGGGGCTCTTGTCCCAGTTGGCATGGACCTGGGCATTTGTGGCCTCATTATATCTGTTTGCTGGGCCGGCAAATGAAGCGCCGCTGATGAGCACTGCGCGTATCCCACCCGGCAGCCCCACGGCCCTCCTTGTCAGCCCTGTATCCCACCCATCAGCCCCACGGCCCATCCACGCGCCCCCTCCCTGTCCCTCTCACCCCCACCGCAGCCCAGCAGACGGGCCCGGAGGGGGTTGTTAGGAAAGTGTTGATGATCACAAGCCGCATCCACGCCAGATCCTATTGCTACGGATCGCAGTGACCAACAAGCCACAGCAGCGTGCTGCAAGCTCAAGATTGGGGGCTGGGACTTCCCTGCTTTGTATGTGGCTCCCTGGAAAAAATCACACAGTAACTGCAGGGAAAATTAAAAAAAAAAAAAAAAAAAGGGGGGGGGGGCTGCAGGGAAAAAGGAAGCAATTAGCTGAGTTTGGGATTTAATATCAGGCTTGATTAGGGCAGATAATGGCATGGCCTGAGGGCATGATTAAGCCTCAGTTGTCCCCCTGTAATTTTGGCAAATGTTAAGTGATGTTGCAGACAAAGTGGCCCTGGGCTGGCACCACGGTGCAGCCTCTGGGATGGCAAAGCCTTGGTGCGAGAGGGGAGGCAGTAGGCACAGGGGTGAGCAGCAGGAGCTGGGCATCAGCTGAGGTGCAATTTTCGGGAAAGCATCCCCAGGACAGGCTGTGGGATGGCAGCCGGGAGCAGGACCATGTCTGCATGGTGTTGCAGAGCCTCATTAGTGGCTTTTCACTAGATGGCACCAGACACCAGCGCTAATGAGGGTGCGCCAGGCTGGGGGCACCCCCTTCTCCTGGGCACCCTGAGGCCATGGACCAAGCCAGGGGGTGAGTGGAGCATCCTCAGCCCCGAGCTGGGATGGATGGACAGAGCTTGGCGTCAGGCAAAGCATTGCATCACCCTGTGAGGGTGTTATGGTTCGAAGAACCCACAGATACTTATTGTTATTTAGACAATTATTTTATCGCCCAATGATCCTTCCCCACCCAGGAAGGGGAATCAGGGAAAAAAACCCAAGGAATCATGAGGGTGGATAGATTTAGTAGAATAATACTAAATAATTAACATTAGTAATACTAGAGAACCAGTATTGATCCCAATACTAATATAAGGTGTACAAAGATTGCCCTCAGCCCATTCTATCAGCAGGAAACTGTGCACTCCCAGCAGGGACAGCAAATGTCAGACACTGTGAGCTCTGTGGCTTAGGGAGGAAGGGAAGGGCTCAGAAGCCCAGCACCAGGGCAAGAAGTTCTCAGGATCACAGCCATTAAGGGAGAGAGAAACTATGCAGCAAACTGTCTAATTTCTATTGAATGTGATGTTCATGGTATGAAATAATCCCGTTGGCAGCCTGGGTCAGGAGCCTAGATCTTGCTCCTCTTCATCCCTGCACCAGGCAAGGCTTAAAAACACTGAGAACTTGAAACCTGCAGGTTGGCCATGGTCAAGCCCTGAGCCAGGGGACCGGGGGCTGCTGTCCTCCCTCCTTGCCATCCCCAGGAAATACACACTGGCTGGCAAACTGCTGCATCAGCATCCTCGGCATCGCACAGCTCAGGCCTTGCTGCCTGGGGAGGAGGCTCACAAAGTGCTTCGCGTGGAGAGGAGTATGAGCACTGTGGGATGGGGACAGCACTGAGGGACTCCGGGGCAATGGGTGCTGCACACATGGCAGCGTAACACAGGGACCATAACAAAAGCCATAGTCTGGGTTATTCCCTGGGATTTTGCAATAGAAGCAGATTTCAGCCTTTTCCCCTATGGTTTTGTTATGGATAAAGCGCTACCAAAAGTCCTTCAGAAGGGTTTCTTCTTCTGCCTCAGCTTCTCTGTAGCTGCATCCAAGCATCCCTTGGTGTTTTCTCCTCTCTTGGAGGTGCAGCCCCAAGCACCACCTCGGCTGGATCCCAGCACCATCTGGGAGCACAGCACTGTCCTCTCCAGCCCCCGCAGCAGCTGAACGCCAGAGGATTGCTTAAAAATTAATCCAATGCTTGTATTTCTCATTAAAAGTGCTAAATTGTTGGTGCACAGCCCAGAAAGTCTATTTGGGTTGGCGAAATACTCTCCCAGTTATTTAATAAATGATTTTACAAAGAGCTAAATGCAGCCACAGAATCATTAGGGAAACTGGACAGTAATTAACAGATATCCCTAAGTTAGGGTCCAGTTAGTGTGGCATATAGAGACATGAGAAGGGAAATCCAAGCAGGAAAGGGCATGGTGAGATCCCACCATGCCCTGGATGGAAAGCTAAGGCTCCAGGGGCAGAGCTGCATGGAGCACAGAGGGGCAATGCCTGGTCTTCTGCAGCTCCTCACCCTGCTCAGCTGTGAATCAGCCCAAGCTGGCCCTTTGCAGGGGCACTGGGGGGTTTGGCTGTGGGGTGCCTTCTCCTCCCAGGACCTTCCCAGTGCCTTTTTCCAGCACAGCTCAGGTTCCTGGCAGCCCCAAAAATCCCAAGGAAAGGCTCTGGGAACCTGTTACAGAAGGCGAGGGAGACATTGACCCACTGGTGGGAAATGGAGTAATTTCCCATTGCCCAAGAGCACCCAAAGAAAACAGCTTTGCCTGGAGCAGGGTACAATCTCCTTGTGGGGGAGAAGATGGAAGCCTGAAGGCTGATGAGATCTTTGCCCTCTGAGCCAGGACTACAGTCCCTTGTCCCTACAGCCATCAGGAGCAAGGGCTTGGTCACAGCAGGGATGTTTGGCCAGTGACAGGGCTTTATGGAGCTAATGCTCCTACCCCAGTGAGGCCACTCTCTTCCAGCACCAACCTGCCTCCCACATGGCAGCAGCCACCCAGAGAAGATGTTGGGGTTCAGAGCTTGGAAAAGCCAAAGCTGCTTTCCCCACACTTGCTTATGCCACCGGTGGGGCAGGAGCCAGCAGGGCTTGGGGCTGGGGCAGGTTTCCTCTGGGAAAACCTCAAAGGATCATCCCTGGGAAGGCACAAGCAGCCCCACGTGGATCTGGATTGTGCTGTAAGGTTTGGTTTGCAGGTCCATGTGGAAGCAAGGTACAGAGGGAAACCCACATCATGGACCGCCAGAAGGGATCACAGCACCATCACCACAATGGTTTCTCCTGGAGAAACATATCTGCCCAGGAGAAAGCAGCTCCACTGCCTCCAGGCTGCTTGGGAGATGATGCCCTAGACCATCTTCCCTTGGCTTGTCCCTCAGCCCCAGGTGTGGCTGCAGGGGACAGTTGTGCAATAGAATAACTGCTTTTTGAGCAACTGAACAACCCCATTTCTATCTTGTGCAAAAAGCTTCCGGAAAACACAACAGCAGAGGAAAGGGGCACAAACATCAGCACGTGCCCAGCCCCGCTCCCCACCCCCATCCTTCCCAAGGGTTTAAATGTTGGTGTCCCCCAGCTCCCCACGCTCTCACCTCTCGGGGACACGGCAGCATGAAGTCAGTGGCCGCCCTCCTGCTGGTGGGGATGCTCATCCTCTGGACAGAGCTGCCGACAGGTACG
>QJSC01018427.1:1112817-1131517 GCA_003697955.1 Calidris pygmaea | reverse complement strand
GTTTGCCCTCTCTTTCCTCCCCCTGCCCCTCCCCCAGTTCTCTTTAAAACTGATTTTTATTTAAATTGGAGCCGCCGCACAGTGTTTCCTCCTCCCTGGGTGGATCTGAGGTGGAAGGTGATAAAATCCCGTTCTGGCTTTATTACAGTAAGATACTACAAAGCTTGAAGAGAAAAAAAAAAAATACTCATTTTTAGGGCAAAGAGTGGTGAAGCTGTGCCTTCCACCCCATTGTAAGGCTCATATTTAAGCCAGCTCAGTGAAATGGAGTTTCTGGTTCACTCGTGGGAGGGGAGGTGGAGGTGAAGCCCCTCCGGAGCAGGAGGTGGTAGGGATGATGGGTGGTCCATGGAGGTGCAGCCCCTCTGGATAAGGAGAGTAGGAGGTGGTGGGGATGGTGGGTGGTCCATGGAGGTGAAGCCCCTCTGGATAAGGAGAGTAGGAGGTGGTGAGGATGATGGGTGGTCCATGGAGGTGAAGCCCCTCTGGATAAGGAGAGTAGAAAGTGGTGGGGATGGTGGGTGGTCTGTGGAGCTGCAGCCCAATGGGCAGGGGAAGGATGGGCAAACGTGGGGAGGGCTGGTGGAGGTTGGTCAGGGTGTTTGGTGTCTTGTTTTCATATCACAGCGTTGTCTCAACTTTGTGCTTCTGCCTCTGTGTCCCTGGATTTCGGGGGGTGGCTGTTTCCCGTTGTTTCCCTGGAGGCTCTGGGAGGGGAAGCCAGGAGGCCGTGTGGGTGCTGCTGAACCACCCCAATTCACCCAATTCTGGGGAATAAACCACAAATTTAAAGGCATCTTCTGTTTTATTGCTTGATGTCAGCAAGTACAGGTATCTGCACAGGGCATGTGAAGCTCTTCTCCGTGGACGTCAGCCAGTGATACTGGTGGGGCACGGGTGGCCGTGGGTTTTCTGTCCCCTTTCCCCGCACGGTTGAGCTGTCGACCTCGCGATTTTGGTCTAAGGGATGCATGAAATACAGCACAGCTCCGCCGTGAATTATTTCATCAACCCAGTTTACAGCCTCGCTTCCTTCATCCCGCGTGTGATGCTGGTTGGCACGTGGTACCCAAAACCCGGCTCTGGGATGGAGGAGATGGTTCCTCCTCCGGCTGGGAAAGCCGCTGGCACGCAGGACCATTTTTGGTTGAACTCAGCAGGGCAAAAAAAGCAGGTGAACCTGTATAAATCTGGCTTCTTCAGCAGTTGAGGCAGGTGCTGGGTTGCCACTGGGCTCTCTCTCCTGGGCTGGGCACCGAGATGGCTGGTGGGCACGTGCAGGGAGGGAAGAGCAGGAGGATGATGCAGAAGGACACGGCTCTCGTGGTTCTCTGAGGGCAGCTCACTACGGCAGGGCCAGTTGCCCCACATGGTTAAGTATTTTTCCACAAACTCCGTGCCTGTAGTTACTGGTTATTATGATTGATTTATTTTTTTATTATTAAAATTGCTACCGACCTGCTGCAAAGCAGGTTGGGTGAAACGTGGCCGCTGCCTTCGTCACGAGGTCCTGTACTGGGGGTTGTGTGTGTGCGCCAACATCGCTCCCCCATCTCCCAGGGAGATCTCCATCTCCCAGCTTCTGGGAGGAGTGAGGAAAATGCAAATAAAGGGGTTTTCTGCCCCAAAGTCCTGCCAGGAGTGGTGTTGGAAGAGGCTGGCCTTGAGCTCTGTCCTGCGAGGACCGTGCGTGGTCCCTGCCGTAACACATCCATCCACTGTGGCCCTGGATGTACATCCATCACTCCATCAGCAATGATGAGGTGGGGAACTTCAAGAGCTATAAAAAATACAGCCAGTAGGAATAATAAGCTTATTTTAAATGCTGAGTGGTGACAGTGAGCTGGTGGGAGACCTGCCGGGTGGTGGGGGTGAAGCCTTGAGCCCCGTTTGGGTGTCTTTGGATGTTCTGCATCAGCTCAGGTGGCCCTCGGAAGCGGGACTACGCTGTAGTGTCACATTGAGGATTGGGGTTAGGTGGCACCTTGCTGTGGTCCTTCTCTTTGGGTGAGGCAGCACCCGGGGGCACTAGGGCTGCCCTGGCATCTCCCTTGACAGAGGAGTAGGAAGATGATGCCCTGGTGCAAGTCAGTTCAAGGCAGAGGCTTTTCTAGAGTTGCTCCCGACACCATGGCAAGGGGACCGCATCCAGCTGGGCTTCTCTTGGATGAGCTGCTTCAAGATGCCGCATGTCCCCTGGGCTGCTGGACTCCGGGGATGAGGTGAGCTGAGCCAAATGAACCCCAAAAGGAGGGTGGCTTCTCCATGGTCCAACCTGTAGCGTCTGTGGGCACTGGTGGTTCCCAGGCTGGAGGAGGGGGATGGTTGTAGCGATGTGGTGGCATCTTCGGATAAAGCAGGTGAAGGTGCCGCCCGTTCTTTTTTTGGGGCTGGAAGGTGGTAGAAGTAACTGGGCAGCACGTCCAGCGCAGTTTGCCAGTGGGGAAAGGCTGGTCCTGGGCTTCGGTTGGGCTTTCAGAGCTGAGAAGAGCTTTTTCCTGGAAAGCTTTCATGGTTTGAGACTTGCTGGCGCTTGGGCTGGGGTTTGCTCGGGCAAACCGGCCTCGCAGGGTGCTGCTGGTCGGCTCGGGAGCAGGATGCATCTCTCGGAGCATCCAGGACTGGTCCCCCTGGGAGCTGAGCACCTCCTGGGACTGAACCTGGGCACTCCTTCCTGGAGTGGGGTGGGAATGGCTTGGGATGGGATGGGGTTGGATGAGACAGACTGGATCAGTGGGTCAATGAGATGAGGTTCAATAAGGCCAAGTGCCAGGTCCTGCATTTCGGTCACAACAACCCCAGGCAACACTACAGGCTTGGGGCAGAGTGGCTGGAGCTGCCCGGCAGAAAAAGACCTAGGAGTGTTGGTGGACAGCCGGCTGAACATGAGCCAGCAGTGTGCCCAGGTGGCCAAGAAGGCCACCAGCATCCTGGCCTGTGTCAGGACCAGCGTGGCCAGCAGGAGCAGGGCAGTGATGGTGCCTCTGTACTGGGCACTGGTGAGGCCTCACCTCGAGGGCTGGGTTCAGTTCTGGGCCCCTCACCACAAGAAGGACATTGAGGTGCTGGAGCGTGTCCAGAGGAGAGCCACCAAGCTGGGGAGGGGTCTGGAGAACAAGTCCTACGAGGAGAGGCTGAGGGAACTGGGCATGTTGAGTTTGGAGAAGAGGAGGCTGAGGGGAGACCTCATTGCCCTCTACAAGTCCCTGAAAGGAGGGTGTAGAGAGGTGGGGGTTGGCCTCTTCTCCCAAGGGAATAATGACAGGAGCAG
Source organism: Calidris pygmaea (assembly GCA_003697955.1). Lineage (NCBI taxonomy): Eukaryota > Metazoa > Chordata > Aves > Charadriiformes > Scolopacidae > Calidris > Calidris pygmaea. Next base: position 1,128,246 of record QJSC01018427.1, on the reverse strand, counting down.
AGGAAATGGTCTGAAGTTGGGGCAGGGGAGGTTTAGATGAGATATTGGGAAGAATGACTTTCCTGAGAGAGTGGTCAGGCACTGGAACAACCTGCCCGGGGAGGTGGTGGAGTCACCATCCCTGGAGGGATTTAAGAAATGTGTAGACGTGGCTCTTCAGGGCATGCTCTGGTGCCTGAGATTGTTGGTTTGTGGGTGGGTGTGATGTGGTGGGGTGTTGTGTTTTGTGGTTTTTTTGTTGTTGTTTGTTTGTTTGTTTGTTTGTTTTTAAGGTTGGACTTGATGATCTCAGTGGTCCCTTCCAACCATGGTGATTCTGTGATTCTGAGATAGGGTGGGATGGAGCAGGAGGGCTGGAGCCCCTCTTCTGTGAGGACAGGCTGAGAGAGTTGGGGGGGTTCAGCCTGGAGAGGAGAAGGCTCCGGGGAGACCTTAGTGCAGCCTTTCAGTACTTAAAGGGGGGTTGTAAGAAAGGTGGGGAGGGACTATCTAGTAGGGCCGGTTGTGATATAACAAGGAGCAATGGTTTTAAACTAAAAGAAGGAAGATTTAGACAAGATACAAGGTGGATTTTTTTTACAGTGAGGGTGGTGAGACACTGGCCCAGGTTGCCCAGAGAGGTTGTGGATGCCCCATCCCTGCAAACATTCCAGGTCAGGTTGGACTGGGCTCTGAGGAACCTGATCTGGTTGAAGATGTCCTTGCCCATGGCGGCAGGGGGGACTAGATGGCCTTTAAAGGCCCCTTCCAACCCAAACTATTCTGTGATTCTAGGGTGGGATGGAGTTGGATGGAGTGGGCTGGCTGGGGTAGGGTGGGATGGTGTTGAATGGGATGGAGTAAGATGGGAAGGATGGGATGGAGTTGGATGCAATGGGATAGGATAAGATGGGGTGAATTTTGCTTCTTGCCTCACAAGAATCTTACAGCTGCCCCAACACTGAAGTCCCTGGTGGCAGCTGGGGACAGAAGGAGTCCATGGCTGCTGGAGGAGAGGGATTTGGTGGCGCTGCAGGAGAGCACCATTTTCTCTAGCTCTGCCTTCCCTGCTTTTTTGCAGTGACTGATTTCTCTTGGCGGGCAGAGCCATCCAGCAGAGACAAGTGGCACAGAGGGCAGGTCATGAACCAGGCAGGGTTCTTGGCTATGGTGGGAGGTGACCATTCAGCAAGGATGGCCGTGCACAGGATCCCTGGAGGAGGATCCTGGGGAAGCTGACTGTCAAACCCACGCAGGCTTTTATTGAGCACAGTTCCTCGGCTGGATGCAAGTGTGGGGTTTGTTGTCCATTGCTGATCACACCGATGATCATACCTGTTTGAGCAGCATCGTGGAGATACGAGGTTCTTTGGTGGTTTCAGCTGCTTTGCTTGACCATGGTCCTTCTTGTGGGACAAGCTGTGGATTTTGCTTTGCTCTCACAGCTCACATGCCCAGAAACATCCTTTCCCTGCCGTCCTTTTCTCGCTTGGAGCCTGTGTTTTATCTGTTGCAGGTGGGGCAGATGCCCCAGATTGCTGCACGTATTCACCAGCATCCTTATAATTGTGTTGCTCCTGCTGCACCCCGAATTCATGTTTCACAGGGCAGATGGTTGCCCGTCACAAGGTTCTGGTTGTCCTGTGCTGTGAAATCAGGAGCAAACGGAACATGCTGCTGCTGTAGGGACAGAAGGATCATGTCTGGAGCACACCAACCTCCAGCGCTGCTGTGCATGGCTCTCCCCAGCCCTGGCTGCTTTGGGTCTGGACCCAAAGCCTTTCCTTCTTTCCACGGACCAACCTTTCCTTGGGTTCTTACTATGCCCCACGTTTCCTCCCTGTCCCCAGTGTTTGGCCCCAAATTACTTTAGAAGCTGTTTATTGGCCAAAATTGTTTGTGGGGTGCAGAGGCTCAGGGTGCACCTGTGCAACGAGCAGCGTGGGCCAAAGTTTGAAGGTCTCGTTTTCCCGCTGCTGGACACCGCTGGTGGAATCAGGGTGTTGGGTGTTGATGGCTGAGCTCCTCCTGCCTCCTCCTGCAGGCTTCCTCCTGCAGGATTTGGCCCGAAGCCCCTGGCTGTTTGCTGGGGCTGCTGGTGGCTGCTTGCGTGTCCCCAGCGTTCATGGTGGTGGTACTAGTCCTTCCAAGCGTCTTCCTTGAGTTCGTCCCAAGGAAGGGCAAAGCTTCACAAAACCAGCTTCCAGCTGCTGATTGACTCCCAAAACCCGGCTGTGCGCGTGGGGTGGCTCAGTTGGAAAACTTGCTTCTGATGTTGGGAGAAGTGGTCCCACTCTTCTCTGCTCACAGCATCAGAGACGGACCAGGTGAGAAGATGGGACACTGCTTTGGTTGGAGCTGATTGATTACAAGCAGGGTTATGGATGCTGGTCTGGGTGAACATCAGATGAGTTCATGGCTTGGCTGGATCCTGCCTGGACTCGAGTGTCTCAGAACTCCCTGCTGCCTGAGCACGTCTTCTTGCAGCCGGGCTGGGGAGGTTTTGGACGGTTGTTACCTCATGGGAAGGCTTTGCAGTGCTTCCTGTGCAGCCATGTCCTGAGCCTGCACGGCGGTGAGGTTGGGAGTGCCACCATGTGGGGTTGGGAGTGCCACCAGGTGAGGCTGGGAGTGCAACCACAGCCAGGTTCGGAGTGCGACCAGGCAAACTTGGGTGTGTTGGCCATCTCCAAGGGCAGGCCTCTGAGGGTATGTATTAAGGTTTCCCCACGGAAAGCAGCCCCACGTTGCTGGGGTGGACATCAGCAGGACGCATCTTTGGAGAGCTGTGATGGGTCTTGGGGTCCTGTCCCCTTGTCCCCCCGCAGCCGACCAGCCCGGAGCAGTGTGGTCGGGGGTGTGCGTGCATCTCGGCCGTGCCTGGGCGGCCGTGACTCTGCAGATGCTCGTTTCAGGAGGTTTCCTTGGAAACCTGGCAGCCAGCGTGAGGAGGGAGCGTTCCCGAGACAACTTCGACCCCGGTGGAAGGTGACTGGGGCAAGGCTGGGAGGAATGGCTTTCTCCAGGGCTGACCTGCTCCAGCTCAGCCTGGGGAAGCGGGATGCCCTCACCAGATTCCTGGAAAGCCTTTGCCCTCCTGCTGCGGCGTGTCCCCAGACCCTAACCCAGGGCTTTGTCTTTGCAGGAGCAGGAAGATCCAGATCCGAAACATCCCCCCCGACCTGCAGTGGGAGGTAAGAAGTGGACGATCCTAAAAGCCTCCTAAAATGTATCTCCTCCTCCATCAGTCCTGCCAAGCAGTACGAGCTGTGCTGCTGGAGTGTGTGGTCTGCATGTGGGCCACCCTTTACCTTCCCAGTAACCCCAGGAGGGAGGTGGAGCGTGAACTGGCCTCCATCTCCTGCCTGCTTGTGGGTCCCGCAGCCATGGGCAGCTTTGACCAGCGGGGCATCAATGGGATCACGGGATGCAGGAGGTGGGTGAAGGCGTTTCAGCAGTTGGGTGACGCTGGCTCTTTGGAGGGTGTCTATGGGTGAAGAAGGCTCTCCCCCTGCCTGTCCGACAGCCTCTCCTGCCCGTCTCACCTGCCCTCTTTGCTGCTCTCTCCCCAGGTGCTGGATGGCCTGTTAGCTCAGTATGGGACAGTGGAGAACGTAGAGCAAGGTAAGATGGTCCAGCGTGGTTGTGCCCATCTGTGCAAAAGTCCCAGTGCTGCTCCCCAGCTCCACCCGTGACAGAGAAAACCCAGTGGGGTGAAACCTGGTTTTCCCTGTCATTGGTACTGGGCTAAAATGGTTGTCTCTGCCTTCTGGCTGAGGTGGGACCACCCATCTGGTGGTGGGATGGCATGGGCCATCAAGTCCTCCATCCCCAGGGATCCTCCTGGTGGCTGGCAAATTAAAAAACCAATAGTCCCTGCAAGCAAAACCAAGCCAAGTGTTGTGTGGGGTCTGCTGGTGGGTCAGTGATGTCCAGCCACTCATCCTCCTTGGCCGGGGTGGCAGGATCTGGCCTTGGCACCTTCTGGTCCTTTGCCAGCCCGGCCCCATCCTTGTGCTGGGGGAAAATCCAGCGATGGGCGGTGGCTGGGGCCATTCCCCAGGGGCCAGGCATTACCATCCCACTGTCCCCACCTCCCAGCCCCTCTCCAGGGCATACTGTGGGGGCCGGGAGCAGTGGTGACATCTCCCCCCCTGATCTAACCCTCCTTCTCTTGCTTTTCCCCCCAGTCAACACAGACACAGAAACAGCCGTTGTCAACGTAACGTACGCAACTAAAGAAGAGGCAAAAGCGTAAGTGGGTTTTATTTCATTTTGTCCCTATTTTCACACCACCCTGGCTTTTTCCAAGGAATCCCAGGTATTTTCTGCCGGCCGTTTTTCCAGGCTTCTCCTTGTCTTCTCCCTAAGCCTCCTTGGGTTGTTTCTGCACTCTTAGAGTGTAAGCTTCAACTGTCTTAAGGGCTGGCTGTGTATCTTCTTGAGATGCAGCAAGCAGATGTTGGGTTTATCTTGAGCTGTGTCACCTCCCGTGTCATATGCCAACAGGCAGCTCCACCTTCTCCTCTTCACTCCACCACTGGGTGGTCTCCTGGTTTATCCCCTCATGTGGGGGATAGGGTTTCTTGCAGTGCACAGGCACCACTGGACCAACTTGGGGCCGTCGACCACGTGGTTGTCCCCTCTTGGTCTGTGCCTTCTCTTGTCTCCAAGGGGCTCCCAGATGTGGCATCTTGCAGTTCCCTCTGGACACTGTCCTTCCTACAGGGTTCCCCTCCAGAGTCGCAGTGGCCTTGTCTTCAGGGAGCAAAGCACTCTGGAAAGCAGAGGGTCAGGTCAGATAAGCAATTCCTCAAGGAGTCATCTTCCCAGACTAGAAAATCAGACCTAAGCTGGGAATGCACTGGATTAATCACCAGTCCAACCACCCAGCCAGAGCTGCTGAAAAGGTGGAATATGGCGAAAGAGGTGGTGAAGAAATGCTGTGATGCTGGGAGATGTAAGTACCCACCACCATTTGGGGAAAATTCAAGCTGGAGACCAAAATATTTGGAGACGCTCACCTCCTGCTTCCTGGAGCCCAGAGAAACCGACTGATTGACTTCTAAAAGGCTTTTGGAAAGTTCTTCTGCCACAGACGAGAGAGAGAGCCTTTGGGTGAATGGAGAGCTGGTTAGAGGAGGTGGGAGGGAGGTGGGGGGTCCATGGCCGGTTCCTGCAGGGGAGGGAGAGCAGCAGAGGGTAAATCACCCGTGCGTCGTGCAGAGGAGTCATAAAGAAATGCCGCCCATCAAGAAAAACTTTGAAAGGATGGAAGAACCCATTGAGGCTGGGCATCAGTGCAGGAGGGCTGCGTGAAGACATGCCTAAAGATTTATCGTAGCCAGCAGAGGGGGAAAAAAACCAACCCCAAATTAGAGTTTAATTAAGGAACACAGGGACTATTTCAAGCAAACTGCTTTGTTACAGGTAGAGACTTCAGCCCTGTGCTAGAGACCAGCCTTAAATGAGCTACAAGTAAGAGGTGAGCACATCCCATACTTAGTGGCCAGGGTATTTTTGATATGACCAAGAGCCAGGAAGACCCCATGCGAGGAAGAGCTGTTGCCAGAGTCCATTTGCTGGTGGACGCTCCAGCAACTTCCCATCCAACTTGACCATCACGAGGTTGTGCTTGTGAGGACAGAGATGGGGAGAAGGTTGGGTGAACAGCCCACCTTGCTGCAGTTGGGGTGGCCACACTGGGCGTGTGGTCCAGCCTCAGTTGGCCAGAGGATGGTGGTTGCCAGCAGGTGAAGGGAAGGGGCTGTGGACCACAGATAAACAAGGTGTGAGCTGCCATGTCTTGGGATGTCTGGCAAGAAAGGAAGATGAAGAGTCTCACCAACACAATAGTGCTTGATGCTTTGGGGTGAGAGTCTACAGGATTAGTGTAGATCGGTCACATCCAGCCGGTCTTGGGTGGTGCTCAGCAGCTCGATGCAGAAATGAGTGATGGGAGGAAAGGCCAAGTTGGTTGGTGGATACGTGTGTTTGGTTTAGAGCAGGTTGTGATAGGAAGAGGTGAAAGGGAGACCTTGGCAGAGAAGTCAGGCTGCGGGGCACTGTGCTGGTTTTGGAAAGGGACGGCGAAGCTGCAGAAGTCATTGTTGGGTGTGATGTTGGCCTGGCAAGGCCTGGCTGTAAATAGCCAAAGTGAGATGGGTAGGAAAGGGGTAGAAGTATGGCTGAAGCCATCGCCACTCGCAGAAGTCATTGCAGACTCCAGCATGGATGAGCATCCATCCCACCGAGGAGGAACTTGACGTGATGAAGAGTCCAGGTGCTGCCCCCCCAGCCTTACTGAGCTGGAAGGGGAGTTGGGGTTCCCAATAGAGGGGCACCATGTGCCCTGTCCTGTTCCTTGCAGCAGCAACTCTTGCTCAGAGCCCCTCTGTCACCTTTGCCATGACCAAAAAGCCTGCAAGCCCGTTTCCACGCTGTGTGATAGCTTCTGGCCAGTGCTTTCCCTGGGTGAAGTGTCAGATCCCCAGGGTGGCATCCCACCTTTGCTGGGGGACAAGCCGCGTGCCAGTCCTGGCATCACCCACAGGGGAGGGGACATTGTTGCACCACGCTATGGGGCTTGCTCTGCATGGGAAAAGTGTTGGGGGGGTCTGGCTTCCCGTGGCCACCTCCTCCAGACTGAGGTGGGATGACGATGCAGGGTTGGGGAAGGGCCCGTGGTCTACGAGGGCAAGTTCTGGAGGAGTCCCCCATCCCTGGAGAGCCCCTCACCACCACCCCCGCCTCTCCCTTGCCTTGCAGAGCAATTGAGAAGCTGAGCGGCCACCAGTTTGAGAACTATTCCTTCAAGATTTCCTACATCCCGGATGAAGAGGTGAGCTCCCCTCCGCCCCCCCAGCGATCCTGCCGCGGGGGCCACTCTTCCAGGGAGCGGGACTCCTCCCCGGGGGGCTCCTCGCAGCCCAAACAGCTCGATTTCCCACTGCGGATGCTGGTGCCCACGCAGTTTGTTGGTGCGATCATAGGAAAGGAGGGCTTGACCATAAAGAACCTTACTAAGCAAACCCAGTCCAAGTAAGTACCTCGAATGGTTTTGTTTCCTTCCGTTAGGGTGCTGTAGGTCCCCCAAATGGGTCCTCCACGCACTTGGGGCTCTCGAGTGCCGGCCGGTGCTGTTCTCGTGGGGTGCAGCCTTCCTGGGATGGTGGCAGAGCCCATGTCCTACCCCGTTCCCCCTGGCCAGGGTGGTCTGGGGGCGGCAAGAGGGGGATGCGCTTTCAAAAGCGCCAGGAGCGGGTTTCTAAAGGCGAATCGTGAGAGACGGCTGGGGGTGAGGCTTTAGGGGAAAATGGCAAGTTTGGGGGTAAAATGCTGAAGGGGGATCCCAGGCACAGCAGTCGGTGCCCGGGTGGCCTTTGCTCTGGGGGTTTGCTCCTCCCGTGGTGTCCTGTACGGGCCAGAGCTGTCGCAGGGGGAAAGGGGGCACCCTGGGAGTGCTACCTTGAGAAGGGTGGGCTTCCCCTAACTGTTTGAAGCCTTTCTTTGCAATCTTAACATTGTTATTATTGAAGGAAAAAAAAAGAAAATAAATAAAAGGAGGAGGGGGGGGGACTTTCTTGCCAAAGTTTTCCATGTTCACATTGATTTCACCTCTGATTTTCTGCATGGTTTTCCTGCATGGTTTGTTCCTGCCCAGATTTGTTTGTGTTTAACCCAGAGCTGTCTTCTCCCATGCTCATCATCCTGAACCCGGTGGTCCCACAGGACGTAGGACTCCTGTACCAGCACATCCTCCAGGGCGTCCTAGTTCTCAGAGAAGCTTTTTAGAGGCAAATTATTTGGTAATAGCGCGTCCGCTTGAGCGGGAGGTAGGAAGAGGCGCTGCAGCCGAGCGAGCTGAACCCCAGCGCTGGGTTTGCAGGAGGAGGTTTGTACGGAAAGGGGGGCAGTAGGGAGAGGAGCTTGGTGAGCCCAGCTAGCCCTAGAGCGTGGCCACCTAGTAGCCGTGAGCTGGTCCCGGTTGGCCGCAAGCCCTGGTGAGAAGACTCCAGGTGAGTCCCCTGGTGCGATGAGCAGCGGGTGTAGCCGTGTCGTTGCCGCTCAAGACTGGGAGGTTGCCCTTTGCGACCTCCTGGGCCTGGTGAGGAAGGTGAGAGGTGTTTGGCTGTTGGTTTCTCCTGACCACGAGGCCAAACGCTGCTGCCTGGGGTAGTTCCTGCTGCCGAGCCGTCCCTCCTCGTGGGTTGGCTCCCCATGCCTGCCCTGAAAACCTGGTGCCGTGGAGGAGAGCTATGCTCCATGCTTTCACCTCTCATGATCTGCCTGAGGAGCCCGTGTGCCACGGTGGGCCACCACCTCCACTCCAGCCTTCGGTGAAGGGAACCTCATGCACCTGGTCCACACAGTCACAGGAGACCATTGCCTTTAGTTTGGGGTGTCAGCCTGCAGCTCGGTGCCTGCTCAGGTCACTCTCACCCACTGGTGTGCTGATCCTGGGGACAAAGGATGAACAGGGTGACATCCTGTTTCCCAGCCCTTGCTCCTACCCAGAAGGATGTTGGGTCCTGGATTCCTCTGGTCATGCAGGACTTCAACCCCGTCTCCACATACAGCAATGACTGGAGTTGCTCTTGAGGTCCAGGGGACAAAACTGGCCCCAGGTTGAGCCATCTTCTTCCTTGGCTGAGAAAGGAGCCCAGACCAAGAGCCCACCCCACCAGAGGACCTTTCACGGTGATTGCAGCCTTTTTAGTTTGTTGAGGAGAGGACCATTGCTACCAAGCAGCCACGAGGCCAGGATAACCCTATGTGCACATCGTATCATCCACCTGGAGAGGGCTGTCCCTCGTGGCCACCACTTTCTGAAGCCTTTCCAATGCCTATAAGGTGCCTGGGGTTCCAGGCAGCTGCAGATGGGGTGAAGGTCCCGAGGGTTCCCTTCTGCATCCTCCTGTTGGACTGGAGCTGTGCAGCAGCAGCACTGGGACATGCTGGGAAGTCCAGAGCCCTCCTCCACCCTCCAGCTCTTCAGGGCAGGACATGCCTGAGCTCAGCAGCCCCTTCCTGGCACCCCATCTTCTCTCTGCAAATCGAGGTCCTTCCTGCATATCCAGGTTTGGGATGAGTTGGAGGTCAGCCAGAAACCTGGCCTGTGTCCCACTCCTGGGCTTGTGCAGGGTATTTGTCACTTGGGTGCGTCCATCCAGCCCTTCTGTGTCTCTTGGCCCCTCTTTGGTACAGAGGCACAGCTGTGTGCCCCGTCTCCACCTTGATGGCTCATGAGTTCAAGAAGCTGCCAAATCCACCCCATCTGTGGAGTTTCTTGGGACGGCCATGGATTCCCCATCAGTTCCACCCATCTGGGAGCGTCAACCCACCGTGAAATTGTGGCACCACTCTGGAACATGGACCTGTCATCGCCTCTTGTGGCACATAGTGATGTGTTTGCCATCTCCCTGGCAGAAGGGGTGGCAGTGGCTGTCCCTGTGGCTGCTGGGTGCTGCCTCTGAAGGAACACATCCTCCATGTCAACCTGCTGAAGCTCCATAGCTGGGAGAACCTTAGAGGGTGTCACATGCAAGTGACAGCACACGTCTGGGTCACTGTGTGCTGTAGACATAACCTGGTGGTGCTTGGATCTCCAGCACCTCTTTGCCCAGTCCACAAAAGACAAGTCTCCTGCCTGAGCAGGTCTGGCTGAAGCCATAGGAGATCTGGAGGGATGTAGCCTGCAAAGGGGATCAAACTAGTTTTCATTCCCTCTTCAGTGTGTGGATGAATCCACCCTGGGTTCCCTTTCGAGGCTGGTGGTGTCAGGCTCTTCCTTTATCTCAGGCAACGCTCACCCAGCTGCTCCCCTTCTACCTGTAGATGAAGCATCCTTCTTCCTACACGCCGGTTCATGAGTTCCTGGAAGAGTTGACCTGTGCAAACCCACGGTGACCTTGCAAAATGCAAAGGTCGTGCTGGTTAGGGGTGACTCTGCACCACAACCCTTGGCCTTGCATGCACAGCAGCACCCATGAATGATCCTGAGCAGGATGGGGACCTCTTTCAAAAACATAGATGTGTCTGGAGGGCACCGTGTTGGAGCTGAACGCTGGTGGCATTCACGTGGGTGGCTGAGCAGTCACATCTTCCTCAGAAAATCTGGGCCCATCCAGCTCTGGCTGTGGCAGTGACAGGGTCCCCAAGGTGGTGACCGATGGCAGGATGGCTGCATGGCATCATCCTCTGGTGGGAAGAGTGCACAGACTCGCACGGAGAAGATGGAAGGGTTGCTGTTCTTCAAGATGCGTGGTTGACGTGCAGGAGTCTCCTACCCTGCTTTCCTCTCTCCCTCTCTCTCAGGGCCTTTCCCAGGTATGGTTGAGTGGTGAGGAACGAGCTGGAGGCATGTGCCTCCTCCCCGCCATGAGCTGGGGGGAGGACCAGAGGAGCTAGAGCACGGTCCCTGCCGGTGCGCGAGGGAGAGCTTTCTGGTCTCCTGTGGAAGGGCGTGAGTACAAGGGCTGTTGTTGACATGTGCCTCTGTGTCGTGACAGAACGCTGCCCACGGGTAAGTTGTCTCTCTGTCCTGAAGGACACGCAACGGTCGTGGCAGTTACTGATCACTGGACAGTCTTGGTGTTGTGGAGAGAGGTTGAGGTTGGAAGGGACGTCTGGAGACCTCTAATCTGGTGTCCTGCTCCAAGCGGGACTGGTGTCAAAGACGATAGACCAGGTTGCTCAGGGTTTTGTCCACTTGAGGAGTTGTTCTGCCCCCTCTTGATGCATCAGTTGACGTTGATTGACATCCCTCAGCTCCTAGGCAGACCTCGGCTCATAATGGTGAACATAGCTCAAATCTGATCTAAACCACCTGAAGCAAAACACTGCCTGGGCTTGCATGAGACCAGGTGACGGTAGATGTACATCAGTGAGACCCAGGTTCACCCCGAAGCTTGAGCAGTTGAAATGAGCTTTTCTGTGAACAGCAGGCTCAGGTCCTGAGCTCTCAAAAGCCTTTGTGTGACACCAGACGCATCTCAGGGGGCTCCTCTCTGCTGGTTGTTTTACCGTAGGGTTGACATCCATCGGAAGGAGAACGCTGGCGCTGCCGAAAAGCCCATCACCATCCATGCCACGCCAGAGGGGTGCTCCGAAGCGTGTCGCATGATCCTTGATATCATGCAGAAGGAGGCTGATGAAACTAAGTCGTAAGTGTCCTTGGCTCAGCAAAACAGGCAGGTTTGGAGAAGGGAAGGTGATCCCAGCCATCAGTGGAGCTTTTCTCCACTTCTGTCACCTCCCAGCTCCTGAGGGAACTGCTGGCATGGTCTTGGGTCAGTTAATAACTTAGAACTTAACTTCTCCATGTTGTGGTTGACGGTGTTGTAGAGACCAGGAGCTTGGGTGGGTACAAAGAGCACGTAGGCAATCTTGGAGAACCTCATAAAATATAGATGTGTCATTGGGTTTGGGAAGTTCCTGACTTCCCATTCCCCAGAAGCTGAAGAGATACAGTGCTGGGAAACCGTGGTGGTTCTTCTGCTCCTTCAGACATTAGTGCCCATTGCTGAAAACTGGTTTCCTGGCCAGAAGGACCATTAGATTTTATTTTTTCATCTGTTTCAGAACAGAAGAGATTCCCTTGAAAATCCTAGCACACAACAGTCTGGTGGGGAGGTTGATTGGCAAGGAGGGCCGCAACCTCAAGAAGATCGAGCAGGACACGGGCACGAAGATCACCATCTCCCCGTAAGTCCTGGTGAACGCCAAGCCACCCCCCTCCATCCAACACGGTACAGGCAGCACTGGAGCCAGAAAAAAGAGCAGTTGCGTCCTCCCATACACGTTCCCCATGCCAGGTGGACATTCTCCATCCGAAGTGGATGGTGGCATTGGGTGTGGAGAGGGCACACAGTTCCACGTGGTCTCAGGGGGAGCCCTCATCTTTGATCTGAGTTTTCCTTGGTTTTTTTTTTTTTTTTTGACTTGGAAGGAAATGTAACTGTGTCTCTGTTTTTGTCCGTGGTCTAGTTTGCAGGATTTAACCATTTACAACCCTGAGCGTACCATCACCGTGAAGGGCAGCACGGAGGCGTGCTCCAATGCCGAAGTGGAGATCATGAAGAAGTTGCGAGAGGCCTACGAGAATGACGTGGTGGCCGTCAATGTAAGCTTCCAACCCCCCCCCCCGCCTGGGGCGCCCCTGCTTCAAAGCCGCTGCTGAGGTGGCCAGAAGAAAACTGGAAGGGGGGGAGGGCGTTTGCTGATCTGTTATGACAAGGATTGGCCCTCACCCATCGTGTCCACACTGTGTGATGAGAACTCCAAAAACCCCACTCTGCCTTTTACACGTTTCTCCATGTCTTTGCTTTCCCAGCAACAAGCCAACCTGATCCCTGGACTGAACCTCAGTGCTTTGGGCATCTTCTCGACGGGACTGTCCATGCTCCCATCCACCCCGGGGGCCCGAGGGGCTGCGGCAGCCGCCCCCTACCACCCCTTTGCAGTAAGTGCATGAGGTTTTGGGGTGTGGGGGGTGCGTTCTTGAGGGCAGAGTGGTCTCTAGACTCTCCTGCTGTAGCTCTTGGGTTTGGGTGGACACCACAGCTATAGGAGCCATCTCACAGGGAGCCTTGAACAAGAGCTCTGGCTCTTGGCTGTTTGGGGAAGGTGCTCATCACAGCAGCGGAGTGGAGAAGACAGTAAATGAATGTGGCTGGTCCCTCCTTGGATGCAGCTCCCTGGGAAGATCAGTCGCATCCCTGTGATGTGCTGGGCTTGGTTTCACCTGTGCTTGGCCATGTCCCAAGGGTGCTGCTCTCTGCAGGTGGCTTTGGGCAACCTGTGCTGAGGCCGGCGTGGAAAAACCATGTAGATGGTCTTCAGTCCTGACCCCGGACCCACCACTGGGTTGTGGTGGCGCGGGCTCGGTTGTGCTGGAACCCGCCGGCATCGCCGCAGGGCGTGCGTGGGGGACCACGGCGTGAAAGGGGACGGGCAGCAGCGCCCGGTGCAGCCGTCAGCCTCCATCCCTGCCCCGGCACCCCCAAGGGTCGTGCCTGCTGGGAGCCGATCTTCACCTGGTCTCGTAGGAGAGGGTTCTCCTCTTTCTTGGGGCGCCGTGGCGGCTGCGACCTGGGGCAGAGCAGCTTCGGAACCAGGGAGGTTGCGGGCGGGCAGGGACGGTCCGGTGTTGGGAACGATGGAGAAGTGCCAGCCAAAGCGCCGATGGAGAAGGTCCAACCCCAGCCCGGTAGCACCTGCAGAGCGCCCTCAGGGTGGCCGGGCCCTGGCGGTTCTGTCTCCATTAGTCCCCAAAACGCCTCTGCCGCGACCCCGCCGCGCGGGTTCATTTACTTGTGCTGTTTTCTTTTCCTGGCGACGCCAGCAGCCCAGCGGTCGGAGGAGAACGGTGAGTGCCAGGCTGGCGGGGAGGAGGGTTTGAGCGCCATGGGCACGGTGGCCCTCGGAGGGCACCCAGAGGGTCGGTCGGTCCGTCCGTCCGTCTGTCTGTCTGTCTCTGCGCCCGCCGCCCAGGGGAAGGTGCTCTGCCCCCTTCCTCAGGGGAGCGTCCGCTGGAGCGTGGGTTGGTGGGATGGAGAGGAACCGGGCGGCTCTCATCCCAGCCAAAAGGAGCGTTTGAGGTGGGCTCCTTCACCCCAAAGCTTTGCGGGGCCTTTTTCAAGCCACCCTGGCGAGGCCAAGAGGAGCAATGGTCTCTGCCACCATTTTTAATAATAAAACAAGGAGCAGGCAAAAATAAAAAAAGCCCAAACTAATAGGGAGCCGGTTTGGCTCCGTGGCAGCTCCTTCCCCCCAAGTACGTTGTGTTTCACACCTCAGAGTGGTCATTTCTGACCATCCTCAGCAGCACCTGGGGCCGGTGGCTGTAGCTTCAACTCTGGAGCTCAGGAACCTGGCGAGGGTGGAGGATGAGGAAGGAGCCTTCTGGTGAACTGGGAGAACTGGGAAGGTGCAGTGCCCACCTCGGCTGCGAGGAGTGGCAAGGCAGGAGAGGACTCTACCGTAAGAAGTTCCACCCAAACATGAGGAGGAACTTCTTCACTTTGAGGGTGGCAGAGCCCTGGAAGAGGCTGCCCAGGGAGGTGGTGGAGTCTCCTTCTCTGGAGACATTCAAACCCCACCTGGACACGTTCCTGTGGGACCTGCTCTGGGTGGACCTGCTCTGGCAGGGGGTTGGACTGGATGATCTCCAGAGGCCCCTTCCAACTCCATGTGATTCTGTGACTCGGTGGTGTAGGAGACATGGAGCAGCCCATGGCCAGCAGTAGAGGGTGGACATGGGGAGCATGAGCTTGGTGTGAGGAGGAGCACAAAACCTTGGTGCAGTGGGCTTAAATCGGGGGCTGGGAGCAGGAGCAGTGTCTGCCGTGGGCAGAGGAGCTGGGTCTGCTCCTGCTCCACCTCAGAAATGGTGCTTTGCCCAGGTGGCATCTGGTTGCACTTGTTGGAATCCAGAGCAGGAGAGAGTTGTGTCTACTGCTGAGAGAAGTGTCTGATGTGTTTGAGACACAGAAGCGTTGAAGAGGAGTTGGGTTGGGTTGGGTTGAGCTGGGTTGGGGTGCTGGCACGCACCTCTTGCTTTTGGCTGCTTTTACCCCGTCCCCAGCCCAGGTGTTGGGAGAACATCTTCTTCAGCCTTTGCTTTTTCTTCTCTTGGAACTGGAGAAGGGAAATGGTGATGGAAATCGGAGCCAAACCGGGTGTTTTGCTCAGTTCTCACCAAACCCCCACCTCCTCCACAGGGGACCAGTGGTGGTTACAGCATGGTTTTGGCTCTCCAGGGTTGCGGCTGCTCTGAAAGGCCTTAAGGGGCTGGTTTGGGGCTACAAACGCTGGTGGGACACAGCTGGAAAAACAGCAGTGGTGTGAGGGACCGGGGGTAACTGGGACCCCCCGTCCACCTCCCAGCCCCGTTGCGCTGTGCTGCAGGCACAGGATCGGGGCTGCAGCTCACCCCGAAGCACCCTCGGGTGCCCCCGTGCTCTCTGGACGGGGGGGCGTTCAGGGTTGTCCCCGTGTCCCCTTGCCGGGCTCACGGTGGTGGGACGCTGCTCTGCGTGGGGCTGGGGGCGGCCGGGAAGGGGCTGGCAGGTTGGGGCTGTCGCTGAGCCCCCCTTTTCCCTCCCCCTGTAGAGCTCCTCGGCGTATCTCTCGGGTCTCTACGGAGCGTCCCCAGCCGGAGCCTTCCCCCATCAGCACCCCGTAAGTGCCCGGCACCCCATTCCCTCAGATCTTCCTTCGGGGGAGCGGGCAACCACTGCCCTGGGATGGTGGCAGGGGGGACAACCTTCTCCGGCGGTTCCCCTGACCCTCTCGCCCCTTCCCTGTCCTCGCAGCTGCCGGAGCAGGAGGTCGTGAACCTGTTCATCCCGACGCAGGCGGTGGGGGCCATCATCGGGAAGAAGGGGCAGCACATCCGGCAGCTGGCGCGGTTTGCGGGGGCCTCCATCAAGGTGAGGAGGGGGCTTC
>QJSC01018427.1:1066624-1097349 GCA_003697955.1 Calidris pygmaea | reverse complement strand
AGAAAACCTTGCTCATGTATAAAACTGGAAGGGTTTTTGTAGGCAAATCCAACCAGCAAACTCGAAAGTTACTGTTTATTGATGACTGCATTCCAATTGCACACCCATGTAGTGCTGCACTCAAAATTAAACGGAGGCAAGAGAGGCAGAAAGTTAAGTTTGGCTTGGACTACCGTTGAAGAACCCCGGCAAAGCCTCCACATGCAGGTATCAACTTGAGATTGACATTAATATTTCTGATTTCCATGATTAAAATTTCATTTTTGATCTCAATCCTGACCAGAGATGAAAGTCAAAGAGATGCACTTCCTATCTCACAGAACAAGAGAAGACTAAAGACACCATTAAAGTCTAGCTTTGCATGTCAATGAAGTCTGTGCAATAAAGATTTTGAGGCTATACCCAACAAATTAAAGGGGAAGAACAAAAATAGTATAGTGTAGTGTGCTCATAATAGTCCAGAAACAAAATTAATGGCAGCAGAAAACCCTTTTTACAATAACACTACTCATCAAATAATGCTCCCACTTTCCCAGGGAAAACCAACCTGGACAAACACATACGTGAGTGCCGTGTTTGTCCTTAAGTCACGTGAGTGAAGATTACAAAAACTCCTGATCACAAATAGCTGTATTTTCCTAAAAAGGGAAATAATGAATAACACAAGCTTACCCCTGCAACGGCTTGTTTCACTGCTCTTTCCTGAGATTCTTCTGCCGGTGGGGAGCTCCTGTGAGAAGAAGGAGAGAGAAAGAGAGAGAGAGGTGAGCTGTGTATCTGTGCTCTCCCATGTAACTCTCAAGAATTCACCGTCTGGGTAAGAAATGCTTTTTCAAGGCTGATTCTGACTAGCGCCTCGGTTGCACACATGTGACAACATCATCCCAGCTTCCAGCACGATTCTTTCAGAGCAGCAAAACTGGGATAGAATGAAGAGCTGGGAGCTTCATAAATTATTTGTTTTTTTTTTTTTCATCTACACGCACAAGGCTCCTTTTGTTTCTCGTTATCAGCTTCATCATTTGGAGAACAAGGAAGCAACCAGCCCTTCCTCTATCAAGTGCTTTGTGATCTACTGGTGATAAATACTGCGTGCTAGGTGTTATACTGCAAGGTATGACATGAACGTCTGTAACTATACTTGCATCCAAATATAGTTAGCTTACGGAAACTAAGACCAGCACATTGAATTAAAAATGGGACAGCTACAGGATGTTTACTTGCCTTCTATAGGCTAGTCAAGAGAGTGACTATCCCCCATTTGGAGAGGATTATCATTAAAACCACGCAGACTCTGAAGAGCAAACAAATACACAGACATTAAAGTTGTCCATATATATGTCCCTTCTTCAAAAACAAGAATTTGCATTGTCACCAAAGACCCCCTTTTTCAGGAGGGAGACCTACAACAGACATGGTATTCCACACTTCCAGTCCAGCATGGTGAGAGTAGGTATCATGAGCTTTGTCAAATGACTTCAGTTAGTAGTTAAATCCGCAAAACAAAGGCAAGAAAATGTTCCTTTTACTTGAACCCATCACAGTCTATCAGTTATTTTATTTCCTCCTCTCCTGCTGAGCTTAGGTGAGCCTCTGACAATTTAAGCACAGAACAGTGCTCCACAGCTAAATATAGCGGTGGTGTTTAAAGCAGGGAGAAGAACAGGAAAAGAATTAGCTAAAAAACTGGACTGCCGCAACTGAATCTCTCTCTGCTCCCAGCCACGCTTTCTCCTCTCTCATTTAGGGGCAGGTCACCGCAGAAGGATGCGTGCGTCAGACTGCCAAACAAAATCTCTCCCTGTAGCTGCACTTACTACAACCAAAAACCCATTTCCCTCAACAACACAAAGCCACCTGAGCTCCTAGTCCTGCCAGCTTCCTTTTTCTGGCTCTCCTGTTCAAACCCAAGACATCCTGTAAATCACAACGACAGCCTCAGTCCCACCAGGCTTGACAAGCTCTCTAGCCCTTACGCTTAAGATCCCAGTTTCAAAGGGAATGAAGTGGTTTGGCAGAAAGACTCACAAGCAAAAACGGATTCTGCAAATCCAAGGCCAACTCGGTACGTCCCTCACTCCCCCTTCACTGCCTTTCTTCCCACAGCAAAGGACCCAGCAAACACCACACCAGCAGAACCCTGTTTGTCACACAGCACGGCTCTAGCACAGGGGCTGTGTTTGAGATGCAACTGGCTCGAGAGCAATTCCAGAGCCACAAGCTAGCTCTGCCACAGCACAGCATATCGATAAATACCATTTGTCATCTTCTGGCCACTACTGGAGGCTGAAAGAGACACACACACAGAGCCAGAAGAAACAAGAACTATGATTAAAAGAGACTCTACCTCATCATTTCAACTTCCTGAGACGACTCTGGGCAGCAAACATCAATACATTTGATACCTGCAGAGAAAAGCATTGATATGAAAACAGTAAGTCAACTTTCAAAAGCCATCAGATGTATGTATGTCTCGATTTCTGGGTGATAAATACAAAAAAAAAAAAAATTTAAAAAATGACTGTATGATTGGGAAGTTTGAACTCCGGCAAGCAGTTTGAACTTCGAATATCATGTGGGAGCGTATAGGAAATGCCCTGTTTTGATCTGAAGTCTGCCTACAAAGTGGAACAGATTTGAATCATGGGGATACTCACTGGTCCTTGGTGTTGTACACAGATAGACATCTCCTCCAAGTTTTGGTTCTTCCAGGTAAGTCATCGCTGGTTCCTTGGAGCAGACTTGAACACTTTGATGCAGCAAAAAAACAACAGAGAAGAATCAGAATTTGTATAGGTAGGGCATTTGTTATCAGCGCATACTAATTCACTAGAAAGGATACAGTTTTGCCATACATAATGGTCTACATTAGAGTCTGAAGCCATGGTTAAAGCAACAGAAATATGCAACGTAAAATTAAGCTGTTTAATCCCTTGGCAGAAACATCCTGTCTCCTGCACTAGTTCTGTGACCAAATGCAAAGGGGGAGTTTATGTTCAGAACCTCGGGCACACTGAAGATACAGGAATCAAATTTTCTGTCTCTTCAGAATTTCAAGAGAGACCAATGAATTGTGATATTTGTTTCCTTTACATTTTCACCACTAAATCAATGGCTTCTTGTTTTTTTTTCTTTAAAAAGAAAAAAAAACACAATTGTTCGCACATCTTACAAATATCTGGATTAACCCGAGGAGGTCACTTTATTTTACGGGACAAGACAGAATTCATTTCAACCATCCTGGACCAATTCGTCTCAACCTAATTATTAAAGATTATCCTGACACCGAGAATGCGATGTCCATGATATAGGTACTTCTGGGACATTTTACTTCAGACCTGCTCTACTCTGAGCTCAGGGACTATATACTCATGAGCAGTTGGAGTTTATTAGGCACATTCCCCAGGAACACTCTCTGGTTTAGCTTCATCTGAAAGCAACCTGTTTCACACGCTCCAGGTCTGCTCTGAGACACGAGCCAAACCACAACAATCAATGACCGGGGAGATTAGACACTGAAAGCAGAGTCCTGACCCATCCTAAAATGCTATGGCCACCTAAAATTACACGAGATACTGTTTTCCGTATCATTTTCATGCACCAGAATGTTTAAACATGACACGCTGTTCTGAAACAGTGTGTTCACGTGTTTTCTAGCTGTGAACCACCAAGTGGAGACAGGGTTTTTTCTAACCCTTGGTAACAACCCATGTTTCACAGCGTTTAAAGGGAACTGCAAGAAAGCACGGCATTTTCTACTGTCTTACTGTGCAGAAAGGCATGCTAGAACTCCAGCATTATCTCAGCATCACTATTTTACATGAATTAGGCCCCTTCTGCACAGCTCCAAAGAGTAATTATTCCACTCAGATAATGGCTTCTGTTATTTTTGTGGTTTTTACTTGTGTCATTAACTTTGTGCAATCTTTTGATACAGTTATAAGATATCAAATATACTCATCACTGGTAATATATGAATCAGAATTACACAGAAGCTCCCCCTTGCAGGTTGCTTAATGAACTGGAATTCTACACATGAACTTAATGTACTGCAGAGAGCAAACTTCCTATAATTCATGTGGGAAGGACTAGGGGAGGTGGAAAGGAACAGAGAAAATTCTGGCATTCCCTGTGTCTACCTGAAGTTTCACATTCTCAGATAAAACAGGATTCCTGAGCAAGGAAAAACTCATCAATTGGAAACAAGAGGAAGATCCACTTCAATATACAACAGCTACAAAGCTACCACCAAAAAGTAAAGGTTATTTTTCCTATCATTACTTGCAGAAGCTTGTCAGCTGTGGAGTAGGACGGCTTCTAGGATATTTTTCCTTTGCCATTTCTACAAGCTGTTGATATTTCACCTTTTCTCCTCGCTGAACATCCTAGCAGAATGGAGGGGAAAAACAAAACAGGTTAGAACCACTGCATAGGAAGCAAATGTTTGTCATCTGGACATAGCAGGGACTGCACAGGCTGTTCCCAAAATTCACACATTATTCAAGTTTACTTTAGCAGGAATTCCCACACCTTCGCTTTGTGTTAGCCCTGCTTTAGGAGCTTGTTTCCCACTATAAACCTCAAAATTCCTTCTGCAGCTGTTTCTTCTTCAGCATTCCTGTCAATATACATAATGATTGGGTGCTATAAGTCCCTGGGGTGTCTTAATCATGCTCCACAGCTTGCCACAGCCGCCTTCTTCAGTATTTCGGCCCAAGTTCTCCCACGTAAACTAGATTTATTAGGATTTTTCCTGATAGTTGCTTCAGATACTGGAAGGACAGGACAGGGAAAGACCTCTCAGATAGTCCTTTAAGGAAGGATTATCAGCAACTGAGTGGTTTTTTTGCCTACGCTATCCTTTTTGGGTTGCTATGTAAAGCAGTTGAGTGAGGTTAAGGACAAAATAGTGTAACAACTCTGCAACAAACATATACTTAGTGACAAGGCAGTACAGCTCCCCTTGCAGGTGAAACTGGCTGGAGGGTCCTCCCCCAGCACACCATTTCCCTGAAAATGGTTTAAAATTCAATCTTTTGGCAACAAAGCACTGCTCTCTTCCAAGACTTGATGCTTGTAAAGGCAAATCAAATGCTATATACTGATTTTCCAGCAGCATCCCTTCAACTTCTCTGACTACACCCGCTGCTACTTCAGCGTTTACATACAGTTTTGCCGTAACTGCTGAGTTGTTCCATTTCAAAAGACACCCCTCCCACCCATCTTACCTCTTCAGCAGTACAGATAGGCCTCCCCATTTTGCTGCCTTCCGAAGTGGTGGATTCTGGTACAGGGCGCTCCCTAATGGGTGGCCTTGGTGCTAAGATGCTGTCTGAGGCAGGTTTGATGCTCTGCTTGCCATTCCGGCTTCTGCTGAAAACAAGGGCAAAAGAAATAGTATCAAGAGAAGATTCAAATATGCACCTCCTGACGCTAGCTCCACCACCAGCTATTTCGTAAAGCGTGTACACCGATGATGATGGAGACAGACACAAGATGTTTACGACCTTCAGATGAAGACCTGCTGTCTTCACCTGGCTAGCAGGAAGTACAGAAGTAAAAGGGACAATTGGAACAACCGCCTTGAATATACGCAGTTGGTTGTGACCTCAGCCTCCTCTCGAGTTCAACACTTCCTCTTACCACAGACCTTTAATCTTTATCTAATCTCGTGTGTCCCTGGATTTAAAGAAAAAGCTTAAAATTGGTTGGGAAAAAAAACAAACAAAAAAAGCAGACAGAGACCTCCCTTTGTATAGCAACCCAGAGGAGTTCCAGGACACCTTGGAAAAATATTGCTATGTGGACACAAATACAAATGTTGGGCAGCACAGAGTAAGTACAAGAATGAAAGTGAAAGGCAGCAAACCTTTCGGAGAAGTCAAAGAAAACAGAAGGATTTTTACCTCAGATATGGAATTGTCTTGCGAGAAAGTGGTAGTGTTTCCTCGAGTAAGTAAGCATTGGTTCCACAAGGCATCTGACCTGCTAAGGAAAAGCATAAGGCATTAGTAACTGTAACAGAAAGCCGAAGAGTTTTATGAGTTTACAGTAAAGAGCTTCACCAAAGATAAAATTTCATTTTTTCTCTTATATCAAAATATCATTTGTGTTATGTCACTTTAGGATATTTTCAGGTTTTCACACTGGCAACTACAGGAAGTTGTGCGCACAAGGTATTGCCAGCCAAAACCTGAAATAAGAAAGGGTTATCAGGATCTACTATCTAAAATTTAGCATTTAAAACAATTTCCTTCTGGCAAGCTAATAGTGGACGTATCAGAACTGAAGGACTGCATCCAAGGCAGCTCTTAGAGTGAGATGACAAGACAAACGCCTGGCTCCAATCCCAAAGTGATGCAGGGAAGAAGCAGAGTATTGCGCCTGCAATAATCCCAACATAACTCCAGGGGTACAGCTGTACGGTACACAACATAGGGTGAAAAAGAAACAAGTTCATAACTTGATGTCAGCCTTACCGATTTGTAGTATTTCCACATCTAGCGTAGAGAACCTTGGTCTTTTAGCCGCAGGTTCAAAAGTCTTAAATGAAAACAAAACAAAAAAAACAACAAAATGAAAACAACATGAGTATAACCCAAATGTGAATCCAAGCAAACATAAACTTCCTGAAATTTAGTCAGCTCTGTTCTGACTTGGGGACCATGATTTATTGGTTCAGATTGCAGAAGAATGCAAATCTTTGCACCATCTCTGACAAGTACACTTTAGTTTTTTAATACAGGCTCTCATACCTGCAGTATTTGAGAGTGATTAAACCAGTATATGGTGGTTTAATCACTCTGTGATTAAGACATGTGATTAAAACAGTACAAGTTTTATGCAGTGATTAAAACGGTACAAGCTTGTCCCTGAGTTATCACTCAATCAGATCCTAAACATTCCGAAGTGTGACAGTTTAGCCCTTGAAAAATATATTTTGTACAAATAAGAGTTAATCACCCTCTCGGGAATGAATAATTAGAGCACAACAGTTTCTTATTTCTCTTACCCTATGGGGCAATAAGAAAACTAGCACTACACCTTTGAACCAAACTAGGGAGTCAAGCAGTTTGTGACTCTTTTTTACAGAGCCAAAGTCCTACAGGAATCCTCTCCTGGCCTGGTGGATAATGAACTTAGCAGAAAGAGGTTTAATCAGAGGAAATATGCCATTTTTCTTGTAAAGTCGTGTATTTTGATTCAAGCTACAAGCTTGAGAAAGAGAGTGGCAGTTTATAACATTTGTGTTTAATGTGTTTACAAACACATTAAAACCATAAACTTGAATGACTGTAAAGCATCTGGAGGACAACAAACGTTTTGCTTCTTCCTCAGCCACAGGTGCTAGAGCAGCGTACGCAGGCGTGAGGGAGGCCAACCCAGCGCACAAGAGGGCTATAAATGGCAAAGAACCAGCTACAGGTACAGGCTCAGAGCAGGCCCAACTCCAAGGCACATAAGGGAGAGCCTCTCGCTCTTTCATCTCACGCAGATTCTACCTAATTTCAAAACCCTTGCTGACCTCTTCCGCAGACCCTGTGCTGGAAGCATCATCGCTGGCTGAAGGCCTCCGGCGCTTAGTCGCCCTAGTTGGCAACTTCACCTGAGTAGAGACTTCTTCAACTTTCTCTTTAAGCTCAGAGGTGGTGTGATCTAAAAAAACAAAGACAGGCCATATAAGAACATGATATAAAAAGGGATTAGGATTTCTATTTGCATCAAAGCCCATCTCCTTAGTTCCACCAAGAGCAGTACAACCCATTTCAAGTTATACACCCTTCTGCCAACAGCAGGTGGTGGCAATTTTTGTATTAGCTGGCTGAGCAGCCCTTGAGAGCTGGAGCTCAAAGAATAACCAACCTGTGAGTCTGCCAGCCAGAATTCCAAAAAAACCCCTGCTTTGGGGAACATTCCCTGTGTCCGGAGAAGCAGCACATGGTACAATTTATCTTCCTCACTCCCTCCCCACATGCACGTAATCTTGCAGTTTATTACAGGTCACTCTTGTCCAGTTGAGAGAAACTGTTCGCTGAGGTCTAGAAACCAAAGCTATGCAAGCCTGTTCTTCTCAGTGTTAAAGAAGCAGAGATGTGCAAGCCCTCAGACAGTATCAACAAGCCAGAGCTGTCTCATAAGGGGTTGTCTTGGAGATTAAATCACAGTAGACAAGAGCATTTGTTTGAAAATAAGAGAATGACACTTTAGCAGACAAGGGCATCGATGGTACCACATTCTTAGAAGCAGATTTGGCCTGCTTACTAAGAAAAGGGAATTGTTCCTACCAAGAGTTGGTCATGTTGCTAAAGGGAGAAGGGACAGGGGAGCAAGATTTGACATATTTTTCAATTGGTTTTTGCTCTTAAGCCTGAAAAGCACACTGAGTTCAGCAGCCCCTACCATCAAATACGGGGCAGCATTGTTTCCCAAGCACTAACTAGGAAGCTCCACGTCCCCCTGCAGAACTTGTGCTGGGAAATGCCATACAGCCTAAAGAGCATGATTTCTCCCTCTTTATCAGTCAAGATGAGAAAGGGGAAATGGCCATCTCAAATCACAACCAAGGCAGCTGGTATCCAAAGGTACCAACATGGCTGCAGGCAGCTGTGTAATTTTACCCTTGAACATTTTGTGGAGGGGGTATCAGAGAAAGCCTCACCGAGGAGAGCACTTCTGTACCCCGCTGTTCTCTCCTCTGCTTGGCCTCTGCTGCATCTCCATCCTTCTTCACTCAACCTTCCTCTATCTTTTCAAAATGCCAAAATTTTCAGATTCAGGCTAAACTTCTGTTTTCAATTCGGCTTTCTCCCTCCACCCCCAAGCCCACAGAAATACCATTTTTCTCTGCCTGCCATCAGTTTAAAGTTACCTTCCTTCACATCCCAGATTCTAGGTGGTTTCTCATAAGACGCGCGGGTATTTTGAACCGACAGAGGTACATTGCGAATACAGAGAGGAGGGAGCACACAGCTTTGATTTAAAATACTCTCTCTGCTGCCATGTGTGGGCTCACTGCCCGAGAGACGCGGGATATCTCCTGCTGGCAGTAGAAGTATTGTGCCCTGCCACAGTCAACACAGATAACATCATATATAGGGCTAGGCCCTACGACACACCCTCAAGTCACCGGCCATACAGATGGCCACAAGGAAAGAACAGCTTGAAAAAACACAGTTTCGGGAACAACAACAGAGTAAAAAAAGCCTGAGTTTTCTAAGCTACATGAAACCTAAGAAAAATCAGGCATATTAAACACTTCTGTAATGTGCAATACCTGATTTTCTCTTTTTTGCTGGAGGCGTGTCAGGATCGTCCGCAGATACACAAAAGCTGGGGAAAGAACAGACAGAACAGTGTTTTGCAACCACAGGTAAGCTTCTGCCAGGTTAACTTTCCTTCACAGGGCCCAAACTTCCAAAGCTACTTTTCATATCCCAGAGGCTTCCCCCTCCAAGTGCCCCTGGGATCATCTCAGACACACACACCCCCAACTGCCACCGCTGAGCATCCCTTACCAGTGCCCCCCAACCTCTCCCAGTCAATGCTCACAGAGGGCTAATTACCCCACTACAGCATATTAGGCCACTTTTTCTCGTTCTGTTAATGTTTCCTAACTTATTTTGTTTGTTCCTATCACCAAAATCTTGCTTAAGTTAGTACGTAAAGTATTGCTCTTTCCTGAAGGAAAGCAGCATACCAGAGATTACTAAACCACTTAAAGAAAAGTCTAAGTAGGACAGGAAATAAAAGGTGGGAAAGCAACTCATGCATACACCCACTTAAATAACTTACTGCTAAATCAGTGCTCCTGAACTAGTTCTTAAAATGATTCTTAGCTGCACCCTTTCTTACTAAGTGTAAGTCCAAGTATTGTATCGGTTGATAACAATGATAAAATCTAATTAAAAATTTTGCTTTGGGAACAGAGCACAAAGGTTGTTTTGTTTTGTTTTGTTTTTCTCTACTTGCCCTGCAAAGTGCCAGGACAGACAGCAAGGATTCTTTATCTTTCTTACACAAAACAATTACTTTTAAACTGTTGTGCACCCGAACCATGCTGGTATCATCGTTTCTGGACTATCTTCCATCTCTATCAGGAACACAAAAAGTAACTGATATCCTTAACAGCACCTTTCATACAATATACATAATATTTGCTATCACTACGCTATTAAACTCAGGCAGAAAATATTGCAGGGCAAGTGTTAAAGGCAAATATACTCCTATAAAAATGTGTTCTTATTCAGCATATTCGATATTTCAGAAGGGAAAACTAAAGAAAGTAAAATATTTGTACCCTCCTGCTCAACTTTTAGCAAAAGTTAACTCATTCTGAGCTGCTCTTCAGGGAAAGCTTTCCAGCATCATTCTTCTGCAGGGATAAAGCACAATTCAATTTCCTCAAGGCTACGTCACAGTTTAAATACCAGACTGTGGTTTACAATAACTGCTTGTGAGGAGAGGTGTCTCTTCCTCCAGCTTTACCAGAGCACCCAACACCTGTGAGAGCGTTGTTGTGCCCTTTTTTTTAACTTTACCAACCACTTGGAGGTTTAGAATTAGTTTGACCGCAAGAAAAGATGCAACTGGCAATTCAGAAATAAACAGGGAAATCTTTGATGTTCTTAAGTGGGCATGGGCAGGGAACAGGGATGAGGAAAAGGGAAGGCAAAAATAAATCCATGCTTAGCTACCTCTGTCTCTGATGGGAATACACAATCCTGTGAGGAGGTTAAACTGTGTCATTGCAACTGGGGTTTGGCCAAGGGCCTGGGAGAAACAGGTAAGTGCACAGAATGTTGAGTAATATTTGAAACATGCTGAAAAAACAGGCCAGAAAATAAAAGCAAATTGAGAGCACTCTCCATGTAGAGATGTGTTCATGTCCTTCTCCCCACTCTAGAGGAGACAGCACCTATTTATGGCTGTTTCACTTGTCTCCTTAGCAACAGGAAAAAAATAAGGTATCAGGAAAACTCGACAACTCTGTATACAGCATATAAGATCATGCCCTCTTCTTTTCAAAAGCTCCTCCCCCACCAGTGCTGAGGGCAATTAATTAAGATTTATAATTTAAATTTGTAAAAAATTCAAGTTTTCACCAGTTACCCCCCCCCCAAAAAAAAATTGCACACTGTGCTTCAGTGGTGCAGTACAAGAGTAGCTAATGTTTATCTATTTTCCCAACCAGTATCACCACTTGTTCCCGGAATTTTTAATCTTTCTACCACAGGAAAACCTCAAGTGGCAGAAATAACAATCACCCTTTGGTTTAGCTTTCCTTGAAGAGACTCACAGAGGGGAGCTGGGAACATCTTTGCCTTTTTACAGCATATCTCAGAGAGCAGTGTTGGAAAACTTATTTTCAGCAGGACAGCTCCTGAAGCCGTCTGACGCAGTTTCACTTGAATTTCATTCTAATTGCTTTGCCTGTCACTCCCAGGGATCTCTTAGCAAAACTGGGTCTCCTGGTCAGGCCGTGACACAGTCTGCAGCGTTTCCAAAGCCACATTCTTCAGTTTGGGATTGTGCTCTGCACGGCAGCTGTGAACAACTACTCGTGCAACAAGTGGCTCTTTCCAGAAGACGTTCACTTTTCCCATTCACTGTGGAACATGAGACACTCTGCAGAGCCTCCTGGAGCAAGTTTCTCCCAGAGGCAGCAACCATATTCCCCAAATCATGGCACTTAATTCATACATTACCTCTCTTCTGAGAGACAGAAGTGGCAGGCACAGAGATGCCTTAGCCGTCTGTCACTGGGAGCTCTGGGGTGCCAGCAATGGTTAACGTCTGGGAAGGCACCCCCTTTCTTCCACTCCACATACAAACCCCATCCCCATGCCGCGACTTTCCTCCATCCAATATACCCCTTTATGTATATATACTGTTCCCTGCTCCTTCAACGCTCCAAGTCTCCACCCTTTTTTTTTTTTTTTTTTTCCTTTTCAAACCCCCACACTGTGCAGATGGGGAGCGAAGGAGGGAGTAGGCTTGCCAATGGACTTCTGGGGAACATCTGGAACCCACGATCGTCTTAGCATCACGAGTGAACAACTCTGATCGTGGGCACAGGGCGACCCGACAGCGGCATGAGCCACAAGCCAACAGCCGAGCCAGCAGGAGGGGTGCCAGGGTGGGAGAAGGCACTTGGGAGCCCACGCCGAGCTCTGCCGCCCCGGACCGGGGGGGCTCTGGGCGGGCAGAGAGGCCGAGCCCAACCCAGGATCGGGGGAGGGGGGGAACCCCAGGGCAAAACACCACACTGCAGCCCAGCCCGCAGAACGACTAACGGCTCAAACCCCTCAGGCCGAGGCGCTGGGGCCGAGGCGCTAGGCGGGCTCCCGCTCCCCCCAAGCAGGCCCCGGGGGGGGGGAGGGGGGGGTCCCGCAGGCCCCAGAGCCGGGGCAGGCCGCGGAGGGTGGGTTTGGCAATGGGGCGATGGGAAGGGGCGAGGCCCTCGGGCGGCCCGGAGGCGGCGGGGCGGCTCGCTGACCTGGGGGGCGGCCTCTTGGGCGGCGGCGGGGCCGGGGGCGGCGCGGGGCGGCGGGCGGCGGCGAGGAGGGCGCCGAGGGCCCCCAGCAGCCATTGGTACATAGGCCCCGGGCCGGGCCCGCGGCGGAAGTGCGGCGGGCCCGCGCGCCCGGCGCCGCCTCCCTATTGGCTGGCGGGGAGCGCCCCCTCCCCTCCCCTCCCCTCTCCTAGGAAATGGAGGGGGGACGGCGGGGGCGGGGCCAGCGCATGCGCGGCGCCATCTTGGCGCTCCGTGAGGGAGCCGTTAAGGGCCGCCCAAGCGGCAACGTCCTCCTCCTCGCCTGGGCCGGCCCGGCTTCGTCCCGCCCACCCCGCCCCCGTCCGGGCGAGGAGCTTGCCCTCTCAGAAAGCCCCGTAGCCGGGCCCTGGGCGGACGTGGCGGCTCGGTAGGCTCTCCTTGGCGGAGAGACGCCGGTCTGCCCTTCGGGAGAGGCTGGAGAGGAGGCCGCAGGAAAGGCCGTAGGGGCCTAGCAGAGGCCTAAGGGGCTACTCCAGCTTCTCCTCCGGTCTCTGTGGGGCCTCCGAGGGGCCCCACGGAGGACCTGGAGGCTGGAGAAGCCGGTCCGCGTCCGGGAGGAAGGAGGCGGGCCCCGGCGTCCGGCGACGCGAGCTCTTGCGCGCCCTCTCCTGCCTCCTGTCCCCTCAGGCCGTGAGGGAGTAGCTATTCTGGGCTTACCAAGCCCTCGCCCGCTCGCTCGCTCGCCGTTTTGCGCCCCTCCTTCGGGGAGCTCCGCTCGCGTCGGCCGGCTGCGACATGGCTGCAGCGCGACTAAGGACGCGGACGGTGCGTTCTACCATTGTAACCAGGCAGCGGCTAACTGTCAGCCACCGGCAGCCCTGCTGTACCTGCCACTCTGGGGCTGGCGAGCCGGCTGGCGAGTGTTGGGCTGGCTCCTGGTGGGCTTGGCTAGCTCTTAGAGGGCAATCCTTTGCCCTGCGAAGGATTTACCTGCACCTTTTAAGACGGTGCTTCCCAATCGTTTATCAGCTGTTGCCTCTGAGGGGGAAATGTGTGGGTGTTGCTGCAGCCACGTCCTGCAGAGACTTTTCCCCATGAGGAGTGAAAATAAATTAATAAACTTAGAGTCTAAGAGGAGGAAACCGGGCAGATCAAAGTGCTCGGGGCAGGAATGACCCTTTGGGGCAGCCCTTGTGACAGGAGGTCCCGCTAGCTTTTCACGCCTGCAGGAGAGTCTTAAGTGATGGTGGTGCCTGGTTTAATTAAAGCGAGCTTCCTCATTACTTTAGGAAGTTAATTATTGTTCCGCTTATGCTTCAGGGCTTTGGCCAGGGAACATGTCCGAGTCCTGGATGCAGAAGTGTGATGTGGCAGTGGGTGCAGGCAGGGTGGGCGGTGGAAGCAGCCCGGCAGAGGGCACAGCAGCCTCACGCAGGGCCTGCCCTGCTCCTGCGGCTTGGAGATGCTGCTGCAGTCGGCTTCTCCATCTCTCTTCTCTCCCCATCCCGAGTGCATTAAATGAATCTTGCAGCCGAGAGCTGCAGGGGGCTGCAGGGTGTGGGTTTGAATTCCTGGGTAAGGTGTAAGATGCAAGGTTTTTCTCGGTTCAGCTCTGTGAAGCCAAAACTCGCCTGCAACACTCCTGTTTCTGTCCGTGCCGGAGAGCAAGCCAGAGCACTGAACCCACTGGACAATATTCTAGAAAAGGAGGAAGGGTGATCTTTTGGGGAAGGGGTCTTCCCTGCCCGCAAGGTAGAGGTGGCACACATGAGATTGTACAGCTGCCCTGAGCTGCAGGGCGATTCCAAGGCTTCTCTCCTGCCCTTGGACCCCCCTTGTGCCCCGGGCGCAAGTGTGGACCCAGCTTTGGGGCTGAAGGATTTCTTCGGCAGGCACATCCCCCACCTCACAATATAACCCACTGCAGGAGAAGCCTTAGGGTTCAGAAAAAGTATGAGAAGTCTTCTCAGGGAATTGCATCTGCTATTTTAAAGCAGCTCCTCTGTGCTTCCTGATAACATCACTTCCTTGTCCTCACCAAGACAGTGATTTTAGTGCTGTTAAATGGTTTTAAAGCACTGGTGTGAAAGGCTTTGCGTGTGCTGGAAAAGTACCTGACGGTGATGGCAGGGTGAGTGCGATTGCAGTGCTCATCGGACGCCCTCTGCAGCCTGAAGGGTTTGTGCCAGGCATGTGAGGATGGTTAATGTGGAGTTATGTGATCTGATTCCTTTGTATGTGGTGTTTGGTGGGATCTCATCAATAACCAAATACATTTTAACCAAGTTACAATTTCATTAAATTAATGCCACCAGACTGAGAGTCTTTCTTCTTGGAGTTGGGTCTCTTGCTGCACCTTACATTAAACAGTTTTTTTTTCCCTCCCTGTATCACATATATGGCAAAAATGTCCATTTTTTTCTAAAGGCAAATACAACAGCAGCTGGATGTGTGAGAGGCTGAATGTCGTAATTCCTGGCATGGCTTTGCAGTGCAGTTTTACATCGGTTACATTTCTCAATCCCCGTAATTTATGCAGCTGATGGTTAACTTCATGACTTAATTCCTTACTATGCCTTTGAGCTTCTTGCTCAGTACATTGATGTGTAGTGACTCAAAATTATGACATTTGGTGTATGTAAATCCAGAATCCTGTTACCGGCCATTTGCATACACATGGATTACTCAAGTCCCATCTCTGTTCCGATAGTGAATGCAGACAATTACAGAATCTGGGCTCATTAATTTTGCGTTACCCAAAGACTCTACCTTTAGAGCAGCTTCAGAAAGCAGCGCATTTCAAAATAGTGGGATAACAAACTGAATAATTAACTTTGGGGCTGGAGGAATGCTTGACAATTTTAGGTATACACCTAATTTTAGGTGTGTAAAGCGTAATATACTTAATGTGGCATTTAAATCTCTTTATTTTACATGTGTTCGGGGTGATGTCCAGGTGACCCAGTGCAATACCAAACTCCAGCCTCTGCTGGTGCTTTCGCTCGCTAATCTTGGCGACTCTTTGCCTTGGGTATGAGCCCACTAAATACGATTCAATTTGCCAACATTGCTGCAGTATGACTCGTGTGTGTTTAGCCGGTCAGCCCGTTCCATACAGTCACTCTCTGTCGAGTGGGATCGCGCGTGGCAGCAGGAGCGGTCGGAAAAAATAACTTCTATTTGACGTCGGGCAGCGCCAAGGCTGGAACTCTCTGGCTCTTTCCCACTGCCCCGGCCCAGCGAGGTCACGCATTACAGTGCAGCGCCTGTTGTTAAGGTGCATTTATAATTCTGGTTCACATCGGTTGCATTTTTCCTTCCCTGTAATTTACATAGCTGAAGGTGACGCTCACGGCTTCGCTGGGTGTTATCCCTTTCGGTTCCAGGACGGGAATAGCTCTCGGCAACTCTCTGTCCCGTTTATGGTGTGTCGTAGCCGGTGGGGTTTATTTCACCCAAACGCCGTGTCTCCAGCGTGCTGGGCTGGGTAACCTCATGCACATGCAACTGGGGTACCTAAAGGCACGTGGTGGGAGGGGAGATGACTCTCCTTTGAGGACCTCGCAGCTTGTCCCTGCTTCCCACCCCAAAACGGCCACTCCAGGAGGCAGACTCTGTCCCGTGCCCAAGCATTGGTCTGGGCAGGGAGCAAAATTGCAGAGCGTTAACTCGGCTCCTGCCTGAGCCAAGAAGGGCAGATCTGAATTCATGTCTTCTCACCTGCCCACCAACCCCTCCCAGACATTCCTCCTTCCCCGTGGGCTGTTGTGGTGGCAGTTGTCACTCAGCTCAGCAGGGACACCACCATCACCACCACTTTGTGGACTGAGAAGAACTCTGAGTGCCGGGCAGGGATCCCTCAGCTTCCTGCCACCATTGCCATGGCAGGGGCTTGCGTGGAGGTGGCACATCATCTCATCATCTCACCGCGGTGTCTGGTCCACATCTGATCTCGGCTTTCCACCATCCTCCTCCCAGTGTGATGCAGGGCAGGAGTCACACTGTGAGGTGCCACACTCCCACCCAAGCCCGGAGAGCGAAAGCCCTGCCCTCAGCCCCTGGGTCCACCCATGGAATGAGGAGACTGGTGTGTGATCCCCAGTGCTCACTCTGGACACAGCTGGTGGTGTGGTGACCAGAGGACCTTCTCAACCTCATCCTGACGCATCTCCAGGACAGTGGTTACCATTGCCTAAGGGAAATAGAAGAGGATGAGGTGGGATGGGATGGGATGGGATGGGAGGGCAAAGCGAAAGAAGGCAAGGCAGAGCAGAGGGCACCCTAAAGCACCTTGCCAGGTCTCCCAAGCCCATTTTGAGATCAGGATAAGAAGTCCCATCTGCACTATTATCCCTCCCACCCCATGTGTGGAAAGCAGTGATGCCCAGGGTGGGCATGGCGGTGCTGGAGGCCTCTGGGAGAGCCCAGAGTCGTCTCCGCTCTGAGCTGTGTGTGGAAAAGGGCTGCAAACTGGGACTTCGGTGTTTAGCTGAGGTCTCCAGCCTGCCCAGTGGCTGTCATGGGTGACAGCAGCGGTCCTCCTGACACCACATCTCCCAGTGGTTTATCCCTGACCCCCTCTAGAGCAAGTGGGCAATAATACTTGACCACTTGCTTCCCAGCTCCCCCAGTCTTTATCATGCTTCGTTAGCGGCCACCGGATGCGTGGACCCTCTGGTCCCTGCGTGGCGCTGGCTGAGCGGTGTGTGCTGCGGCCACTCTCCCTGGGGACAGCTCTTCGGCTGCAAGGTGCAACCTTATTTCCCTTTTCCTAACAAGATGATGGGGCTGCAGCGGGTGGGCTGGGTGCCGCTGCCATGCGGCGAGCTGAGTTGTGTCATTCTTCTGCGGTTGAGGGCAAATAAAACGACCGGGTTGCAGAAAACAACACTGGTGATGGTGACTCAGGCCTTCTTTATTTTTTTTTTTTTTTGGAAGCAGATGCTGAACTTTGCAGGTGGAAATTTCTGAGCTAGAAGCCTTGGAGGGCTTGCAAAAGCCCCGGAAAGGGAAGATGCTGGCAGGCTCCCAGGAAGGGATGGCACCCTCAGCACAGCCATGGCCGCATTAGGAGGATGCTGCCGGGAAAGGTGAAAGGTGACACGGAAGCAGGATTACACTCAGCTGCTGGCCGGAAGGGGACACGCTCTGACACCTGCGATCGCAGAAGAAATGCAGAACCACACATTAAAGCCAGTCCTATTTTCTGGGACAAACCCGGTTTCTGAAGGATGCATTCATGTCCCAACCATGAGCTAGCTGTCAAACACATCCCCTGGACTTCTGCTTGCGTTGGCTGGTGATCAAAAGTGGCAGGGAAGAGAGGAGGACCACAAGGAAACTGCTTGTACGAATGATACGATGCGCTGAGATGCAAACTCCCAATAATTTGGGTCATGCTCCCACATCTGGATCCTGTGGAGCACCCTCGCAGCCACAGGGAGCTCTGTGAAACTCAGGCTGCAGGAAGGGAGCTGGGGCAAGCTTGTGGGGCAGGTGGCCCCACTCGTGCCTGAGCTTGGGCTGCAATTCGGGATGAACGCTCAGGGCAATCTGCATCTTCTTAGCGCACAGCAGGTGACTGGTTGAGTATGTAAATGAGGATTTTATTCTGTGATGGTTACTGCAGCCAGCTCTGGGGGCACCAACAGCAGAAGGACATGGATCTGTTGGAGCGGGGCCAGAGGAGGTCACGGAGATGCTGGGAGGGCTGGAGCCCCTCTGCTGGGAGGGGGGGCTGAGAGAGTTGGGGTTGTCCAACCTGGACAACCTGGAAGAGATGGCTCCGGGGAGATCCTCGAGCTCCTTCCAGTCCCTCAAGGGGCTCCAGGAAAGCTGGGGAGGGACTCTGGTTCAGGGAGGGGAGGCATAGGACAAGGGGGAAGACTCTAGGTTAGATATTGCAAAGAAATTCTTTACTGTGAGAGTGGTGAGAGCCTGGCCCAGGTTGCCCAGAGAAGCTGTGGCTGCCCCATCCCTGGAGGGGTTCAAGGGCAGGTTGGAGGGGGCTTGGAGCAACCTGGTCTGGTGGGAGGTGTCCCTGCCCAGGGCAGGGAGGTGGAACTGGGTGATCTTTAAGGTCCCTTCTGACCCAAACCATCCTGTAACTCAATGACCTCAAGCACGTGCTTCCCTTTAACTCTCACTTTCAGCAGATGACTTATTTCCTTATCAGTCCCCTCCACCACTCTTCCAGAAACCCTCCATCTGGGAGTGGGAGTCGGAGCTTCCTGCCAGGACAAGCCACCGGCAGCTAGATCGAGGGCAGCGCTGGACAAGCCATATGTAACCAGGCAAGGGTGAATTCCACTTTTTGTGGAGTGGTTTGCAGAAAGATGAAAAAGGAGCCTTTGTGCAGCAACTTATCCTTTCAGAGGGGAGAATGTTTCCAGCTTACAAAAATTTCTGAGCCTTCTCACTTCCTTGTCCTGCAGGGATTCTTCCTCTTCCCCTAGAGAGATTCAAAGCCCGACGTAGAATCCAGATTATCCCACAATACATCGTCAGGACTGACCGCACGGGTGTGAATTCATTGCCCGGATAACTTGACAAACAGGAGCAAGTTCTGGGAAGTACAGCCCAGTGAACTCCCTTGAAAAATTGTTTCAAATCGAATAAAGGAAGTTCAAAAGAGCATCAGAGAAAGGGGAAGCACATCATTTGGGCTGGTTTTAATTTTTTTTAAAGAAACCAAAGTGCTCTTTCCCTCCTGCCTTTCTCATGGTCCCTAGAAATGAAAAATGTTGCTGTTGTTCATCAAACAGCGACGGTCGGGGACCAGCCCGGGAGTGAGGTGGTCAAGCAACCCAGGAGGATGGGTTATTCTGTAGAATAGCTGGTGGGACTGGACCTGCTCTAGGTTGCCCATTTCTCTTCTCATTCCACCCTGATGCTGCTCGAGGGGTATTTCAGTGGGAGCAGGGGCATCGCCACATCTCCTGGGTTGGCGTTTGGGACCGGAGAGGACAGGAGTGTTCCCACTCACTCTGGAGGGCTTTAGGGTAGGAGACGGGAGACAACAGGGATCGACCCAGCACGACGACCGCTGCTTTCAGGGGGCTCAGTGGTTGGAGCTGAAGCAGTTGGTTGTCTCTGCTCCGGATTCGGTGGATTTGGCGTTACATCGGTTCAGAGTGGCTCCCACCCAACTCGCTAAGGAGCAGGGCTGAGCTTTTCCAAAGGAAAACTCACATTAAACTCTGCCAGAAGGCTCTGGCGACCATATGGAGCTGGGAGAGGGGTGGGGGCCAGCCCTGACCTTTATTGTAGGGAGGGCATCGCTGCTGACCCCCTCCCTGCCCCCCCCCGGGGAGGCTATTCCCATGCAGCTCAGGTTGTTCCATGCAGCGCTCGGACCTCTCCGCTAAATAAGACAATTAAATCCTTGAGTCCAGGTTTTAGTGTTTCCATGTGCCGCCAAGTATCTTAATCTGGGCTGTTTGGGGAATTTTTATCCCGTGGATCCCTTGGTATGCCTGGAATGTTTGCTTTTCCTACTGTGTGCGTGTGTTTGAGGCACTCCTGTAAAAACAAGAGCTTCCTGCCTGCCTTGTAAATCTTTCCTTGATTGGCAGAGTTGCCTTCGGTGATTAATCAAGGGGCGAGCCGAAGCTGACACCCTCGGGGAGCTCGCGCCTTGCGAATGCCCAGCACGGCGGTGAGAGACCCGAGAGGGGGACCAAGAGAGCTGGCCGGTCTCCAGAGCCGGCCGAGGAGACACATGTGGTGACACCGGTTTTCGGTAAGAGCCTGGGAGAGGAAGAAATAAACGGAAATTCCAGCGAGCTAAGGAAATGCTCCAGAGGGCAGGGACTTCGGAGGCATTTTCTATTGTATCATCGAGCGTGCAGCTAAAACATGCGTCCCCACTTGAAGATCTTTGCTCAGTGGACAATCTAACTTTCCTGTGTTGGGCTGGGCTGGGGAAGGGTGAGGTTTGCCCCGTGCACGGATGAAGGTTTCTCCAGGAGTCGGGCCCAGGACATTGTAAAAGGAGAGACTACTGAGAAGACCAGGTCCACCTTGTTGGTGCACTTGGGCTTCATCTCCACATTCCTCTTGGAGTCTTCCAGGTGTCGCAGGCTCTGGCTGCACGTGATGTGGGAGTGCCAAGTTAGCTCTGAAGGACAGGTCAACTCCAGAACAACAAAATAACTCCAGTGTCCTGGCCAAGGGGGCTCTAATTTTACCCGGATAATGGAGCTATTGCTCTTCAGACACCTGAGCTTGCGTTCCAGTGCTGCCCTTGCCCAGAGCTGGCTGTGGGGTTCCTGAACTGACGCTGTGTTTTGCAGGGAAGACATGTCCCCCTGTTCCCCAGAGGAGGCTCATCTTGGCCAAAAGGCTGGCTAATAGAGCAGAGCTGCAGGTTGTCAGCCACAGGGCCAGCCTCAAACTTGTTACCACAAGCAAGACGACCTTCAGCATGGGAGTCTGGTGGGAACTTGCCACCAGCGAGTTCAATACCCACCACTTTCAGGTCCTGGTCCTCTCATTTTTTTCGTTGCTTTTCTCCATCAATAGAGGCAGCCTCCATGCTGTGTCCCAGGGGAGGGACACTGCCAGGATGAGAAGGTCCAGGAACAGAGCCCTTAAGCGTAGTGTCACAGCTGAACAGGTGACCAAGGTCTGCATGTCCACCCCAGCTGAGCCACAGGAGGAGGGACAGCTAGCAGCACAGGAGCGCTGGGGACACCCATCCCTGCACGGAGCGGCTGGTGTGGCTTCTGGCAGCCCCCTGGAGCTGAAGCATAGAAAGAAAGAGCATTTCTGCCCTGCAGAGCTGTGACAGTCAGGGCAGAGCAAGACACTCCTCCAGCATCTCCCTGCTCTGAGGCAAACTGCTCTTGAGGGCCTGCCTCCGTTTATACCAGTGGCTACTAAATGGGTGCCAGTTATGGGTCCTTCTGTAGCCCGTCTCTCCATACTTGTCTGTGTCCACCTGACGGACAAGACCAGAGGCAATACAGTCTGTGGGCATCTTTTTCAGGCAACCTTGGGTTTGAAGCTGCTGCTGCTCCACCCTCCACCTATATTGCCTCAGCTGGGTACCTCCATACCTCTGCTGGGCTGGAGGGAGCTATAGAGAGAGATGCTCTTCACCATCCCCTCTCCCTATCTGTCCCGATGCCACCCCTGCCACTCTCAACGACCACCACCATGTGCAACAGGAGAAGCTCAAAATCTCATGACGGGGGGGTCAAGGGGTGTTTCACAGCCACTTTGTGTCCAAGCAGGGTTTGCCTGGAGCTGCAGCTGAGTAATGACCCTCCGGCAATCCAGCTGTGTGTTAGCAGCGACCAGCCTGGTGACACCCTCTCAGTCACCATGCCAGGGGATGTTCAGTGCCGTTAAGGTGTTACCTTCATGCTTGGCACACTGTTTGCTTGTATTTTCCCCATAGCACAGCTCCCAGGCATGGCTCGGGTCTTCCGATGAGGCCGGCAATGATCCCAGTGGTGACACGGAGCTAATCTGTCCAGTGCTGCGTGGCCTCGGTGCTGGGACATTCCCAGACACATCTTATTGATTAACACAGGGTAGCCAGGTAGCCCTCTGCACTGCTGTGAGAGCAAGCGAGCAGGAGCTTGGTAGACCTCTGCCTCCTCCTTAGCCTAAGAGGTCCTAGCCTCCATCAGCCTAAGAGGTGCCACTTCTTACTGAGGATTTTCCTGCCATCCTCCTGAAATCCTGCTGGATCTCAGCACCCACCGCCTTCTCCTGGACAAACTGGCAAGACACAAACTGGATGGGGTGGTCCATGAGATGAGTAGGAAACTGGCTCACAGGCTGTGCTCAGAGGGTGGTGATCGATGGTTTTGACTCTGGCTGGCAGCCTGTCACAGGCCAGGTGCCCCAGGGATCAATACTGGACCCCACGCTGCTCAGCACCTTCATAAATGCTCTGGGTGGTGGGACTGAAGGTGCCCTCACCAAATCTGATGACACCAAACTGGGTAGTGAGGAGGACACGTCAGAAGGGAGAGCCATCTTGCAGAGAGACCTGGACAGGCTGGAAGGGTGGGCTAGCAAGAACTGAATGAAGTTTAATGAAGACAAGTGAAGACAAGTCCCTGCACCTGGGACAACATAACCCAAGAGTCCAGTACAGGTTGGGACCTGTGTGCCTGGGCTGAAAGGCACCCGGGGGTCCTGGTGGACAACAGGATGAACAGGAGTCAGCTGGGAGCTGCTGCAGCGATGAAGGCAAGTTAGATCCTGGGCTGGATCCATAGGGGCATTACAAGCAGACGTAGAGATGGGATCATCCCTCTCTACTCAGCGCTTGTTGTGCCACGTCTGGGGTGCTGTGTCCATTTCTGGTTCCCACAGTTCAAGAAAGATGCAGAGAGTCCAAAGGAGAGCCATGAAGATGATCAAAGGTCTGGAGAATCTGTCTTATGAGGAAAGGGTGAAGGTTTTTTCTCCCTGGAGAAGGCTTGTGGGGACCTCATCAGTGTTCCAGAAGGAGTGGCTGCAAAGAGGACAGAGGCTCTCTCTTCGGAAGAAGCCACATGGAGATGACAAGAGGCAACAGGTACAAGTTACACTGTGAGAAGTTTCATCTCAATGTAAGAATTTTTTTTATAGTGAGAACTATCATTCACTGGAACATCCTCCCCAGGGACGTTGTGGAGTCCCCATCGCTGGAGGTTTTCAAGATGAGACTGGACAGGGTGCTAGATAATCTCAGCTTGGCTCCCTTTTCCATGAAAGGTTGGACCAAGAGATCTTTCCAGGTCCCTTCCAACCTGGGCTGTTGTGTGATCCCATGATCCTGACCAGCCTTCCCTCCCTTCTTACCCCCATGTGCAGGTTCTGCTGTCCCTGCAGGGCATGGCCAATGCCCCAGGAGGACATTCATCATACCTTTCTCCCCTACCCACCACCCCTTTTTCCAAGGTTTGTAGGAAATGTGTATTTTTGGGAGCTCCATGTCTCTACAGGTGCTATGGGGCAATGATTTCTAACTTCATGGGAGGGGACAGGCTCCCCGACACCCTCCCACCCCAGCCACGTTAGCCGCATCTCCCAGGCAAGCCACGAGCAGCTCCAGGCATTTCAGGGGCAGATGTGGTGACTCTCCCAAGCCTTCGTGGCTCCAAAACTCGGAGATGTTGAAAACACCATGAGAATTACCAGCTTTGGGCTTCAAAGGGAGAGCAGCAGGGAAGCCAGGAAGCCCATTGCCATCTGACGGAGGGTTGCCCACCCCTCTCTTTGAAGGGGATGCTCTGCCATGGAGTTGTCTGATACATCTCCATGCTGTGACAAGCTTCCCATGTCATGCTGGTTCTCGTTGGGCAACAGAATACTTCGTTAGATGCAGCACAAGCCAGCCAGCTCCTTCAGTGTCCAACAAAGAGCAACAACAATCTGATCTGACCTGTGGAGAGAGCCAGCAATAACA
This sequence comes from Calidris pygmaea, assembly GCA_003697955.1. Classification (NCBI taxonomy): domain Eukaryota; kingdom Metazoa; phylum Chordata; class Aves; order Charadriiformes; family Scolopacidae; genus Calidris; species Calidris pygmaea. Next base: position 1,073,446 of record QJSC01018427.1, on the reverse strand, counting down.
TCAACAGGCCCGGTCTCCAGGGTTTCTCCTTACCCCTAGGGAGGCCTGGAGGCAAGATGTCTCTCCCTAAGGGATGGCCACCATCCTGGAGCACCTTAAGGTGACAGAAATGCTGCTGACCTCCTTCTTCCCCTTTTTGGCGGGCATGGCATGAGGTGTGCCAAGAACTGACCTCTGGGGCATCCTTTACCTCTGCCCTGCTCTGCACCTCTTCTCCCAGTGCCTCTCCCTTGATGCTTCTTTCTGTTGAGAAGCCCTGATAGCCATCTCCTCCTTTTATGGTTGCTGAGCAGCCCCTGAAGAAATGGAGATATCATCAGAGCTTTGAAGGGTTTGGCCTTTTTATTGGTGTACTGATAAGATACAATTATCTCTATGGCATTTAAATTGGGGAAAAAGGAAGATCCTTCATTCTTTTCATCCATCCATCCATCCATCCCTACATCCCTACCTTTTTCCCTCCTTCCCTCCCTCTTTACCTTCCATATTCTACTCTGAGTTTGTCATTATGATTTCTGAGGCAGTTAACCTGTTGCTAGCCAAAAAGAGCAGCCTAGGTGCTCCGAGAAGGTCTGTTGGAGGAGGAGCATGGTGAGGACTTGGGGGAGCACCTGGTCTTTCTCCTGTCTGCTTTTGCCATTCCGTATTTGCACAAAAGCAGGTTGTTTGGTGGCTGCTGTCTCCCGTACTCCCGGTGCCAAGCTGCTGTGGGAAATGCCTCTCACATCTGCAGAGGAGCTGACGAAAGAGCAAACAGGGCTGTGGGTTCAGACATCCCACACAGCTGTCCCCAGACACAGGATGGCCGTGGGTGTGGGTACACCAGGACGCACTCCTTGCATCAGGCACCAATTCACCCGGAGGGGAGATCCAAGGAGCGCCTGGAGCTTCTGCTCTCCCCAGAGAATGGGGGAAGCAAAGTCCTCCCTCCAAATCCCCGTCTCCTGCAGCTTCGGGGCAGAGGGCAGACGGTGGCAGGGACCCAGTGGGAGCTGCTCCAGAAGGCTGCCGTGCTCGGGTTCGGACACACTCCCTCCTCTCCCGCTGGAGCCACGGGATGAGCCGCTGCCAGGGAAGTGCCTAATTCGATGCCCCACTCCACGGTGGAGCCCTTTTCCAGCAGGACAGGAACACCACGATCACACCAGGAGCTCGCTGCCCACCTTGGCCGCCCCAGAGGGTACATCCCGAAACCAGGACGTGGTACCCAGGACAAGGAGCTGCACTGTCCGACGTGCCTGCCCTTGTTATCCCTTTGCGTTCATCCTGTGGGTAACTCCTTGAGGGGGGAGCACCTCCAAGTAAAGCTGCACAGCACGGGGTGGGACTTGGGACACCCCGTGAAGGAGCCAAATTCCTCCCGCAGAGTGGCCTAAATCCCTCTTAGACACACCATCAGGTCTCTGCCAGGGCAGGCAGGAGGCAGGAAAAGCAGCGAGGAGGCAAGAAGTTCCTGCTGCATTTGGGATCCAGGGCTGAAGAACATCCCCTTCCGACTTCTTACTTCACTTACCCTGTCCATTAATTGGAGACAGTTATTTGACAGCCTGCTTCATAAAGTGTCATCATTAGGCACAAGAGTGAACAGCCCTTTTCGGTCATCCCCCCGCCCGCCCCCCTCCAGCGTGACTCAGCCAGGGCAGGTCTTCCAGGACGGATAGTTCTCACTTCTTCTTGTGTTTGGGAACACCACCCCGAGCTGATTTTCCCCTGGCTGAGACCCCGGCAGGTGATCCTCACAGCTGGGAAGATGCCGCGCTTCCTCCGGGGCCCAGGTGTCCGCGCTTATTGTCACCACGAAACAGCGATGAGGAGCGGGGTGGCTGGTGTCCCCCTGCCCCTCTGGGTGCTACCCCCCCTCCTTTTTGCAGGTGGTGGCTCCAAAGTAGGATGTTGATCCCCCGCTTGGCCGTGGGGAGGGGGTACGGACAAGGAGACCACGTCAACCTGGTGGTGCCCTGGGGCAGAGAGAAGCGTGCCAACACGGCCACGGCAGGGATGCTGCCTGTGGCCACCTGCCCGCGGCACTTTCCCGGGTGTCACTGCGTCACGCCACGCTCCCACCCGGCGCTGGGGCAGGGGACGGAGCTCCCGGTTCTCCTGGCGATGCCGGAGCCGTGGGGGGATCCCTGCCAGCCCTCCCACCGGCAGGAAATCGCACCCAGCGCTTCGCATTTCTCGAGAAGGAGTGAAAATGCCTAAAAACGTGCGAATGCGACCAAATGACAGCGAAGGGCTTTGCTATGGAAATGCCAAGCTGTGTCCCCCAGGGCTGGTGGCCCCCGGCATCTCGCTGGGGCCGCGGCGGGTGGCCGCGCTGGACCTTTGTTCTCGCTGGCATCTCCGTGGCGGATGCCGGTGACTGAAACCAAACCCACCGCGCCGGCGCCGGCAGGTCAGGAACAACGAGCCCCTTTCAGGAAACGGGGAAATAAAGGAAAAGCAGAACAGGACAACTTAACATCCAGGAATGGAAATGACTCAGGGGGTTTAAAATGCAGAGAGGAGGAGGAGGAGGAGGAGAAGGGTCCCGGCCCTATTTCTGATGGCCACGTGGCTTTGTCGCGAGTTTGCACCTTGTCCCTTGCGTTTCCAACCTCGCCCCTTACGTCAGGGTTTGGCCGGTGCTGCCTGGAGGGTGCAGAGACATCCCACCACCGGGAATTGGGTTTGGTGCTGCCGGAGCCGGGGACGGCCGGGAGACTGAAGCTGTGTCACTGCAGAAGACCCAGGAGCACGTCCCTGCCTGCGTCGCGCTCGCAAATCTGTGTTATCCCCTGGACGAGCAGCAGCCGGGGGTTTTCCAGCCACGCTTTTCCCCTCCCCGAATTCCTGAGAAGGGGCTTTGTGAACGTGGCACCCTGCGGCATCACCTCCCCGGGTGTCTGGCTGATGGAGAACTTCTTCTCCCAAGTCACAGGCAACAGGACAAGAGGAAATGGTCTCCAGTTGTGCCAGGGGAGGTTCAGGTTGGATATTAGGAAAAATTTTTACACAGAAAGGGTTCTTAAGCCTTGGAATGGGCTGCCCAGGGAAGGGGTTGAGGCACCATCCCTGGAGGTGTTCAAAAGACAGGTTGACATGGTGCTGGGGGACATGGTTTAGTGATGTTGGGTTTTTTTGGGGTTTTTTTTCATCAGAGTTAGGTTGATGGATGGACTGGATGATCTTGAAGGTCCCTTCCAACCTAGATGATTTGATGATTCTATTCTATGATTCTAACTGGGGCAAAAAGACTCTTGCTGGGGAGTGGGGATGTCCCCTGGGTTACCCAGGAGCTGGTTCTGGGATGTCCCAGGCGGTGCTGCCCTGCCCCAGCAGAAGAGGAGAGCACCCAGGAGGAGTCGTTGGAGGAGGGGGGTAGCAGGAACATCCCAACCCTGTGTGACCTTCACCTGGGGCCAGACCCAGCACCCCTCCAAACAAGGGGGAGTTTCAGGGCTCCAGCTCCGAGGCATGGAAGCAACCTGCTCTTTCCTGGAGCGATGGGGAAGGCAGGAGCAGCCCTGGAGCCATGTCTCGGGGGACAGCTGCCTGTGGGGGTGTCCCCATCAGCCTCTTTCCAACCGGACCAGCCATGATCCCCCCCCATTTGCTCCAGCTGAGCCCCCACCGAGGTTTCTCCCTGGGCAGAGTGGGATCTTTCCTCTCCTTCCTCCACTGAGGAAGAGCCGTATCAGTCACCTGCTCATGAAGCAGGAAGAAAAGGAGTGAGGGATCCCCGCACGGATCCTGGCACTGGGGAACAGCCCAGGAAAGGCGCTTTGTGTGGTTCCTTGACCTTCAGCTCCCCTTCCCACCTGGTCCCACTGGGAATTGGGAGCTTGGGAGAGAAGCAGGTACCTGGAAGGAGCTTTACAAGGGAGCGGCTTGTGGAGTTCAGCATCCCAAACCCCGTGCTGGGGCTTGGGCGGGGGGGGGGGGGGGGACCCTCTCACCACCATAACCATCGCCCCAGGAGAGGCGCTGGAAGCCGCTTGCCAACCTTTCCATCGCAGGCACCTTCAAACTGCCCACAGCTTATCCGGGCTCGCGAAGAGAGCCGAGGTGATCTCATCCCGCGAGTATTTTCTTGGCTCACTCGTCTCGCTCCAACGCCTCGCCGATAAGGCTCGGCGGTGAGGTCAGTGGGAGGGTTTGGCATTGCGGAGCCGTGTGTCACCCGGGGAGCCTGGGACGCCGGCACCTGTGCTTGCCCCACAGCTCCCCTGGATCCAGCTGGAGTGGCGAGTCCCTGCCCCACGGCACGGCCCCGGCCGGGCTTCCCACCAGCATCCCCCCCGACCTGGGCAGAGGGGGTGTGTGGGGAGCCCCCCCGCAGTGCCCCCACGGCCGCACAGGGCTGCCGGCTGCGCTTCCACCTTCTCCGGGGGAAAATGACAAGGTTGAGGCTTTTCTTACCTCCAGCATTAGGAAGAAAAAAAGAGGAAACTCTTCAGATCGCTTTCCAAAGGGGTGTTATCGGCCCAGGAGGGGTTTCCTGCTGCCAAAAATAGAGCGGTGTTAAGATAGGAAGGGAAGCGGGATGACGCAGGCGTAGATAAAGGCAGTGGATGAGCTGGGAGAGGGAGCCTGGCTGCTGGGGGAGCTGGGCTGGCTCCCTCGGGGCTCAGAGAGTGTCGCCCCATCCCCTTGGGAAAGAGCAGGGCACAGCCACAGCTGGGACCCCCCCCTCCCAAACCAAGCTGTTGCCAGCTTGGTATCTTGGAGCGGTGCATCCGTCCATCCACTCATCCACCACCCGTCCTTCCACCCATCCCTCCATCCATCCACTGATCCACCCATCCCTCCACCCATCCCTCCATCCATCCCTCCACCCATCCCTCCATCCATCCACCCCCCCATCCCTCCATCCATCCATCCATCCCTCCATCCATCCACCCACCCATCCGTCCATCCATCCACTCATCCCTCCATCCCTCCACCCACCCATCCGTCCATCCATCCACTCATCCTTCCATCCATCCACTCATCCCTCCATCCATCCCTCCACCCACCCATCCGGCGCTGGGCCTGGGCTGGTGTTTCCAGGCTCAGCACATGTCTGGGGATGTGGGGACGAGAGCCGTGCCCTCCTCTCCTCCTTGCGAAGGGTTTCGGCGTCTCCCCCACACCCGTGGGGCCGATTCCCACCTCTGAAACTCCAGCTGGGCAGATTTGACTTGTCACCGGTAAAAGTGGGCTGAAAAACTTGTTTCTTGAGCCTCGTTAGTGTTTGATGAGCTGCCGGGCGCTCAGGACCTGCCTGGGTGGGGATGCTGCAAGGCTTTGTTAAGCGCGGATCCAGGTTGACCACACCAGAGCCGCATCCTTCATCTCTGGGTCTGTAACGCCGACACTCCTCTTCCTCCAAGCCCCAACTCCTCCCCGTGCCCCTTCTCTGCTCGCTCCCCTGCCTGGGGGTCTGTTACCTCCTCCGTATCAGGGATTTATTTCTTTTTTCCCCCCATTTTTTGGAAGAAAAAAACCAGAAGGAGAGAGCTGTGCTTGCAGACCTGCTATCACATCCTGTGGCTTTTGGGGTGCTTGGGGTGGCCCGGGGGTGCATGGTCCCACCTGGTCGTACCTAAAGTGTGGTCGTCTTCGTCGTTTCGTTCCTCTACTCAGACCTCTGGCGGCACAGGGGGGAGGGGTCTGGACGGAGGGCCCAGACGTGACCAGTCTTCTACGGCTCAAGGGAGAGCGTTCTTACCCTCGAATTACAGGGCACCGATTAATCGTTAAAAGGGGACGTGGACGGGGAGGACTGCCACCTCCCCTCCGGCCATCTGCCGTCTTGGGGCCCTGCAGGCAGCCCCGGTTTTGGGCTCTACACCAGCAGGGACGGGCCAAACCGGGGCTTGTGTTTCTCCCCTCTGGATTTTGGGGGTTCCCCGTGTCCCCCCGAAGATGAGCTGGGGCTCCTTGGTGTTGAAAGGGGAAAAGAAATTTGGTCCCTGGTGGTTCCCTCCACCCCCTTGTGTCCCCCGGTGTGCTGGGTGGCCAAGCCACCGCCGTGGTCCCGTGGCATCTGCCCGGAAAGGGAAACTGAGGCCGGGAGAGAGGCACCCAAAGGTGCTGAGCCCAGCGCCCTTCCCAGGACGAGCCGACATCCCCCAGCCGGTGGGGACGCGAGGAGGGGGGACCCGGGGAAGGGGGGGGGGGGCGTGAGGGCAGAGCAGATGGGGCCGGCAGGTTTTTGTGGGGCTGGGCTGGTCCTGCAGACAATGGCCCCGTCTCTCCCAGCGGCGATTAAAGAGTGAGATTTATGCTGCTGGACAGCTGGCGGGCAGAGCTCGCCGTCCCCCCCCCTCCCCGTCCCGGCAGCTGCGAGCTCCCCGCACGCACCGGCCCCCAAGTGTGCTCCTGCCTCTGCCCCCCGGGCCCCCCGCACGCCCGCCAGCCCCCGTGGCACACGCGTGGCCCCTTGGCCACCCCAGGGCACACGCTGCGGGGCCCAGGCTGGCCGAGTGCCCCCAGCATCCCTGTGATGCCATCGGGGCTCACGCTGCCAGTGGGACCGGGAAGGGTCTGGGCGAGTTTTGGGGTGATTTGGAGGGGGGTGGGAGTGAGGATTGGGGATGAACATACCCTCCCCTCCCCTTCCCTTCCCCTTTCCTTTTCCCTTCCCTTCTCCCTTCCCTTCCCTCTTTCCTTCCCTTCCCCCTTCCCATTTCCCTTTCCTGTTCCTCTTCCCTTCTCTTTTCCCTTTTCCCTTCCCTTCTTCTTTCCCCCTTCCTTTCCCCTTTCCCTTCCCTCCACTTCCCTTCCCTCTTTCCTTCCCTTCCCCCTTCCCATTTCCCTTTCCTGTTCCTCTTCCCTTCTCTTTTCCCTTTTCCCTTC
>QJSC01018427.1:1053698-1066556 GCA_003697955.1 Calidris pygmaea | reverse complement strand
CCCTTCCCTTCCCTTCTCTTTCCCCTTCCCTTCCCTTTCCCCTTCCCTTTCCCCTTCCCTTTCCCCTTCCCTTCTCTTTCCCCTTCCCTTTCCCCTTCCCCTTCCCCGGGACGGGGGGGTGAAGTTCCCAGCCAGGGCCACCTGCGGTTGCCCCACGACCCCGGTGCCGGTGTCCCTGTCCCCGTCCCGGTCCCCGCCGGCGCTCCCCCTGCCGGCAGCCGCCCCGAGGGGCCGGGGAGGGGCGTTGCGGGGCGGAGCGGGGCGGGCGGGTCCGGCCCCTGCATTCCGGGCATAGCAGCGCCCGGGCCGGCCCCCGCTGCCGGCGGGACGCCCAGAGCCGCCGCCGCGCTGCCCGGGCAGCACCGCCGCCGCCCCGCTCCGCCATGCTCCGGTAAGTGGCCGCCCCCGGAGGGGCTCCGCCACCCCGACGGCACCGGGACCTCCGTGCGGGGACGGGTCGGTTCTCCCGGGATGCGGGGGCGGGGGAAAAGGCGGGGGCGACGGTAAGGGCCGGGGGGGGGGGGAGGGGGGTTCTGCTCCCTGCCCGGTCCCAGGGGGTCACCTCCCCCCCCGTCCCCGGGCTCATCCCCGACCCCCGGGCTCATCCCCTGGGGGGTGGGGAGCCAGCCCCGACCCCAGCGCTCACCCCCGGACCCCCAACCCCGGCCCTCCCAGAGCCAGCCCGGGCCCGTGGGTGTGATGAGAGCGCCCGTCCTCAGCCACCCGCCGCGGGGAGGCCGCCTCTCCGCTCCCACCGCCGCCACCGGGCACGTCCCGGCCGGCCTGCCAACGCGCCGAGCGGGATCCCTGGAGCAACAAACCCTTGGCGCTCAAGGTCTGAGCTGCGTCCTGCCCCGGCCGGTTCCCGACCATCCCCTCTTTCCCCGCCTAGGTGCCTCGGTTGCTGCTGAGGTTCCCCGGGGGACGCCCTTCTCGGGTGGAAAAGTGGCTTCGCCCAGGGCGCGGGCGGAGATGAGGACGGCGGAGGACTCCAACGGGACGGTCCTGCACCGCCTCATCCAGGAGCAGCTGCGCTATGGGAACCTCACGGAGAACCGCACGCTGCTGGCCATCCAGCAGCAGGCCCTGCGGAGCGGCGGCGGAGGGGCCGGCAGCCCCCGCTCCTCCCTGGAGAGCCTCAGCCCGGAGGAGAGCCAAATGGTGCAGCAGTCCACGCGGCAGGAGCCCCAGGGCCAGGAGCATCACTCCGACCACCTCTACTTGGAGAACAGCGTCTACCGGCTCTGCCAGCCCCAGCACAAGGGGGGCGAGGAGCTCCCCACCTACGAGGAGGCCAAGGCACATTCCCAGTACTACGCCTCGCAGAGGGGTGGGCAGCAGCCCGGGGGGGCCAACCCGGGGCTTCGGGGGGAAAACGGTCCCCGCGGGGCCGAGAGCGGCGCCCGACGCCCCGACGAGGGGCTGAAGGACCTGAAGCACGGCCACGTGCGGTCGCTGAGCGAGCGGCTGATGCGGATGTCGCTGGAGAGGAACGGGGCCAAGGCGCAGAGCCCCATCAGCGCCTCCCACAGCTACCCCCAGCTCTCCCGCCACCACCAGCTCGCCGCCCACCGAGGGCAGCACCCCGAGGGGCCGGAGCCGCGGGGACCCCCCCCGGAGTATCCCTACGTCATCCCGTCCCAGGAGGCTTACCTGGCTGAACCCCCACCCTGCTCCCGGGAAGGTCCTGGATTTCAGCATCCCGAAATGAGGTAATAACCCCCCCCCCCCCCCCCCCCCCCCGCCCCACTTTTGGGGCGCTCACTGGGTCTCTCCCAGCCACAGTACCCCCGGAGCGGCTGGGATGGATGCTCGGAAGATGCAGGATGCAGAAGGGCTCCAGGGGAGCCGTTCCCAAACCCCTTGTCCTTGAGGGGCCAGATCCAGCTCAGCCCACAGGGGTATCTGCAGGGACCCCTCCGGTCCTCTCCTCTCCCCAGTTTCCCCCAGTACAGTTGAGTTTTTCCAACTGGTGATGAAAATCCCACTACCTCTTCAGACCTTGCCCCCTCCCCATGCACCAGGAGGAATTTGGGGTTAATTTAGGAGCTGGAACCAGCTCAGGAAGCGGCTAAATTTAGAACAGGCGTTGGGGCAGGGTGGAAGGCAAACGTGCCCCCCGCTCTCTGGAACCCCCAGTTTGCCACGGGATGGCTGCTGAGCCGAGAGCTGGTGGTGGAGGCAGCTCTCCCCATCGGCAGCTTGACACCTCCGGCAAAGCCCCAGGTTGCCTCTGAGAGAGCCACGGAGAGGAGCCCAGAGGACCAGGCATTGCCGGGAGGGCTGGAAACAACTTCTTCCAGCCTGGAAAACAATGGGGGGAAAAAGGGGATTGAAGCCTCCATGGGAGGACACGCGCCGCTCCCGGCCGCCCTGACCTATCCCGGCGGAGAGCGATAGCATCTCCGGCAGGAAAACCTTCTCCTTCCAGGGAACAAAGAGGGGAAGGGGAGCCGCGAGGAAGATGTATTTATTCTTCCTCGCTCCGATATCATCCTGCAGGAATGCGGGCCCTTGGCGGGCAGCCCGCCCGCAGCGGGGCCGGGCCCTGCGCCGGGTATTGGAGGCGGCTGGGGGCTGTCGAGGGACTCGGGGTGGTCGTGCCAGGGGCAGCCTCTGCTCCTCTGAGTGCAGCGAGGACGTGCTGAGAGTTTGGTGGCGAGGAGCCGCGCCAGGAGCCCTCGCTTTGCCCAGAAAACAAGGAAAAGGGGCAGCGCTGCCGCCTTCCCGGGAGCATCCTTTGCCGAGCTGTTGTCCACCCGCAGCGTCCCCCCCCGATAGCGTGGGCTTGAGGGGCTGGGAGCCCACCCTGGGTTGGCCTGGGGGCCGGGACAGCCAGGTCCTGGAGCTGTCGGGTCAAGGCATCCCCGTGAGATGGGGTTTGTCTCGTGTTCGAGGGTGCTTTTAGAAGGCAAACGCTCTGAAAAGCAGGATAGGTGCTTCCCGGAGCCTCCTTCCTCCTTTGGGGTGACACGGGGGGCACCGGCGCCCGCTTGTCCCCCCGCCCCCCGGGTTTGGAGCGGTTGGGGTAGCGATGCTGGGGGGGGCTCCCCTGCCCTTTCCGAGCCCCTCCAGCATCCCTTCATCCTCCCTCCCTCCCCGCAGGGTGCTGCCCACCCACCTCCCCACCGCTTTCCTGCCGCCGGGTGCCCTGTGCCCGGGCAGCCTGGGTCCGGCCGGGGTGGAGGCCCTGGTGGGCTCCCAGGCCACCTCGTCCGGCAGCCGCCTGGCCCGGCTGGACGCGGTCCTGCGGGAGAACGAGAGGCTCCAGCGGGAGAACGAGAAGCTGCGGCGGGAGCTGGAGAGCTGCGCCCAGAAGGCCAGCCGCATCCAGAAGGTGAGCATCCCCCCCAAGGCTCTGGCATTCTGTTGTGTCCCCCCCCCCATCCCCATCCCGGGGTGTCGGGGAGGGCGGATGATGCTCAACCAGCTGCTGTGAAAACTCCCCCCCTTCAAGCCTTTTAATCCCTTCTCCCCCCCAACCCCGCTCCCTCCAGCGGCGTGCTCCCCCTCCGAGCAGCTGCGTTTCAGTGACACGGCAGCCGGGACCTGGGGGAGAAGGAGCCCATTCTCCCCCCCCCCCACCCCCCCTCCCTCCATCTNCCGGGGCGGGGGGGGTGGGGGTGTCCCATGGGTGCGCTGAGGTCCTCTGGCAGCTGGGGTTGGGCTGAGCAACCTGTGAGCTTTGGCCAATGTCTCCCTCTCCTTTCCTCATTCCACGAATATCTCACCCCGGCCTGTCCCTTCCTCCGCCCCAGCTGGAGAGCGAGATCCAGCACATCTCCGAGAATTACGAAAACCTCGTCAAGGCATCTTCCAAGCGGGAAGCCTTGGAGAAAGCCATGAGGAACAAGAAGGACGGTGAGATTCGACGGCTACAGGACTTCAACCAGGACCTGAAAGGTGAGGGACCTTCCACGTCCCCATCCCCATGGTGCTCTCCATCCCCCGGCTTTTCTCCTTGTGCATTTCCGCCGGGAGCCAGGCTTCCTCCAGCTGAAATCTTGTCTTTAAATCTTAATTGGGTTTAATTGCCTTTCATCCAGAGCGGTTGGAATCGGCAAACAAGCAGCTGGCCAGCAAGACCCAGGAAAGCCAGGAGAGCAACCAGGGCAGCGTGGCCAAGCTCCTGGCACAGAGTAAGTCCCCCGGGGGTGGCGGTTGTCCTCGCCCGGGTCCCCATGGCATCCCTGGGGGGGGACGGCGGGGCTCGGGGTGCTCCCCTTCAAGCTGGAGGAGGAGGAGGCGGCGGGTGGCGGGCGGCAGCTCTGGCCCTTCCCCGGGGAGGACGGAGCTGCTTTTGGGGCTGGACGCCAGCCATTAATCCCGGCCGGCCGGCGGCGTGACCCGCATTCTCCACATTCCTGCTGCCGCGCCGGCTCTTCCAGCACCGAGCCCGCACTCCCCTTCTCCCTCCTCCCTCCCACGCCTCCTGGCTCTTTTTTTTTTTTTTTGGGGGGGGGGGGGGGGGAGAAAATACACCTAAATCCATTATTTTAGCAGAGAGACGGGGTGTTGGTGTTACATGGGAGGAATCGTACCTCTGTAACCTCTGGGCAACCCTGCTTTGGCAGGGGAGTTGGACTAGATGATCTCTAGAGGTCTTTTCTAACTCACAGTTCCCTGATTCCACGATTCCTTCCCTTGGATTCACGCCGGGTGGCTTTTACCTTCTCCGAGCCAAAATTTGGGGCCGGAACGTGGCAAATGGAGGCTTTTTTGGCCAGTTGCCCGTGCAGCTGGGATGCCCGTGGCCCTTGTGTGCCCGGGGGGAGGGATGGCGCAGCCACGTTTTAGGGAGCAGAGACACCCCCTGCTTTCCCCCCCGGGGCTTCGTGGAACCAGCCTTAGGGCTGAGAGCCGGGGTCTCTGCCTCGCAGGCTACGAGCACCAGCAGGAGAAGGAGAAGCTGGAGCGGGAGGTGTCCCTGCTGCGCAGCGCCAACGAGGACCAGCGGCGGCGGGCAGAGCTGCTGGAGCAAGCCCTGGGCAGCGCCCAGGCGCGGGCGGCCAAGGCGGAGGCCGAGCTGCGGAAGAAGAGAGCCTACGTGGAGAAGGTGGAGCGGCTGCAGGCAGCCCTGGGCCAGCTCCAGGCCGCCTGCGAGAAGCGGGAGCAGCTGGAGCTGCGGCTCCGCACCCGCCTGGAGCAGGAGCTGAAGATGCTGCGGGCTCAGCAGGTGGGACGCGGCCGGGGTGCCGGCGTGGGGACGCTGCCTCCACCCGGCACCCTCCTCATCCTCTCCCTCTTCGGGTTCTTTCGTGTGGCTGCAGAGGCAGGCGGGCGCCGCGGGCGGGGGGACGCCGGAGCTGAGCGCCCACACGCTCTCCGAGCAGCTGAGGGAGAAGGAGGAGAAGATCCTGGCCCTGGAGGCTGACATGACCAAATGGGAGCAGAAGTACCTGGAGGAGTGCACCATGCGGCAGTTCGCCATGGACGCCGCCGCCACCGCGGCCGCCCAGCGGGACACCACCCTCATCAGCCATTCCCCCCGGCACTCCCCCAACAGCAGCTTCAACGAGGACCTCCTCCTGGCCAGCCACAAGCACCAGGAGATGGAGAACAGGTAGGGCCACCTCGCCGGCAGGCTCGCGCCGCGGTCTGGCCGGGCAGCGCTCACACCCTCCTCCTGTCCCTCCGGCTCCTCTCCCAGCTTCTGCCTCTTCTCCTCCCCAGGTTGAAAGCCCTTCACGCCCAGATCCTGGAGAAGGACGCCGTCATCAAGGTCCTGCAGCAGCGCTCGCGCAGGGACCCCAGCAGGACCCTCCAAGGCTCCCTGCGGCCGGCCAAGTCCGTGCCCTCCGTCTTCGCCGCCTCCGCCACCCCGAGCTGGCCGGGGGGTGGCCAAAGCGACCGGCTGGCCGAGGGCAACTCCCGGGGCAGCACGGGTACGTAGGGGCGCCTGCCTTCTCCTGCCTTCCCTCGCGTTTGGAAGCAGAGAGGCTGGGGAGGGGGGATGTCTCCGGTGAGACGGAGGGACCGGCCATCCCTGATGTTGTCTCCTCCAGCAGGGAAAGCCAGCGCCGAAGGGGCGGCAGCGCCCGCTGCCCTCCCCCTGCCCTCCCACGCCAAGCACGGCAGCAAGGACGGCAGCACGCAGACCGACGGGGCGGCCGAGGGTGGCCAGGGCGAGGGCACCGAGCGCCCCGCCGCATCGCTGGGTGAGTGCCCCGGGGGTGGCACCAGGGAGAACCGGGGATGCATCCAGAACAGGGGATGCTCCAGTACTGGGGAGAGCTGGGGATGCATCCAGAACTGGGGATGCTCTGGTACTGGGGAGAGCCGGGGATGCATCCAGAGCTGGGAATGCTCTGGTACTGGGGAGAGCTGGGGATGCATCCAGAACTGGGGATGCTCCAGTACCGGGGATGCTCTGGTACTGGGGAGAGATGGGGATGCATCCAGAACTGGGGATGCTCCAGTACCGGGGATGCTCTGGTACTGGGGAGAGCTGGGGATGCATCCAGAGCTGGGAATGCTCTGGTACTGGGGAGAGCTGGGGATGCATCCAGAACTGGGGATGCTCCAGTACCGGGGATGCTCTGGTACTGGGGAGAGCTGGGGATGCATCCAGAACTGGGAATGCTCCAATACCGGGGAGAGTTGGGGATGCATCCAGAAACAGGGACGCATCCAGAACCAGGGATGCTCCAGTACCGGGGAGAGCTGGGGACACATCCAGAACTGGGAATGCTCCAGCCTTGTGGGGGGAGAACCGGGAATACATCCAGAACCAAGAATGCTCCAGTACTGGGGAGAGCTGGGGATGCATCCAGAACCAGGGATGTTCCAGGACTGGGGAGAGCTGGGGATGCATCCAGAACTGGGAATGCTCCAGCCCTGGGGGGTGAGAGCCAGGGATGCTCCAGCCTTGGTGGGGAGAGCCAGGGATGATCCAGCCCCGGAGATGCTCCAGGGGGAGAGCCGGGGATGCATCCAGAACCGAGAATGCTCCAGCCCTGAGGGGGAGAGCTGGGGGTGCTCCAGCTCCAGGGAGAGAACTGGGGATGCTCCAGCCCTGGGGGGAAGAGCTGGGGATGCTCCAGCTCCAGGGGATGCTCCAGCCCCAGAGGAGAGTCGGGGATGCTCCAGCCCAGGGTCCTGGGATCCAGGAGGTGGGCTTTGCACCAGCATCAGTGATTTTTTTAAGGCAAAAGACCTCAGTGGAGTCTGGTGGGTTTAAATCCCTGCAATCACTCATTGATTTTATTTTTGAAGTGCGGGGCTTTTTTTCTTGAACGCCTTGAGGGGAGGCTGGAACAGTGGTGTGCTCCCTGCCAGCCCTTCGGTGGGGCGGGCGCCGTGCTGATGCTCTTCACCTCTCCTCCAGCTCTCACCTTCTTTCTCTGCAGAGAGCTCGGCCGCTGCCAGAGCCCCGGACCTGGCTGACATGGTGGAGATCCTGATTTAAGGCCACCCAGGGGCTGCCCACCAGCCCCTCTGCCCAGAGCCACCCTGCCTGCACCCACCCGGGACGGAGGAGCCCGCGGGAAGGAGGACCGATCCTGGAGCTCAGCGGGTGGCCCCCGTGTGTGGGAGGGCCACCGTCCCTGCTCGGCACCCACAGGGATCCCCAGCTGCGCGGGGCGCGCTGGGACCTGGGGACCCCGCGGTGGCGGCGGGGCCTCGCCACCCCCCTGTAAATACACCCGGGTTTTGTACGACAGGAGCAAACGTATTTATCGTTTCAGCCTCTTCTCCTTCCCGAGGCGGGGGGCTTCTTCCCATCCCCTCCCTCCTCGGCTCCATCCCCATCCCGGCTCCATCCCCATCCCACCTCTGGGTCTTGGCCGTCCGCACCCACCCGGGTGCTTGGCCTCCGACTGGAAAATCCCTCTCTCTTCACCGAACTGTGCCCACAAGCTGATGTCTCTGCACGAGGGCAGAGCCAGGAGGGATCCTCCGTGGGTCCCACCAACCGCCCGCATCCACGTGGCCAAGCTGAGCGCCGGGAGCCCCAAACCTCCATCACCTGCATCCACCACCTGCATCTGGCTTTTCATCACGGGCGGGCGAGGGGTTGGGGAAGCCAAAGAGAAAATGCCAGCGGAGGGAATGAATGGTGGAAGAAAAACCCCCTTGAAACTGGGGGGGTGGAACGCTCGGAGGGAACCGAGGACGGCTGATGGAGGCGGTGGGACGTGCCACCCCTCTCGTGGCTTCATCCTACCGCCACGTCCCCTGGCTACTGGCAGCTGGCTTCTGCCCGTAGCCAGCTCCGATGACTCGCTCCTCTGAGCTCGGACGCTTCCCGTCCTTGCTCTTTGTGTAAATATATATATATTTTCTCTCTTTCTTTCTTTCTTTCTTCTTCGAACATGTGCATTTGCTGGACAACTGCATTTTGTATTTTTCTCTCTCCCAGACACGTAAAAAATGCGTTCGGTTCTCGTGCATTGTTTACAAAATGGAAAACAAACAAACAAAAAATTATGAAAGAGGAAAAAAAAAAAAAACCCACCCCACAACTTAATATATTTTATATTAATATTGGTATTTCTTTTTAAGTATTTTTTTTTCGTGCTGTGAACTTTGTTTTTTTTTTTTTTCCCTGCCAAAGACGATGAGTTCTTGTTTGTGCGTTTTAAGTTATCTGAAGTATTTAAACGTAAACCTGGCTGTTTCGTTCTGCCGCCCTATACCGAGATTGCTGTAGCATTCCACTTGGTATAACAATATTTTAATAAAAAAATGCAAATACTGACCCTTTTTTTTTTTTTTTTTAACCCACACGATGGGGCAAGACGGAGGCACCACCATGGGAAGGGCTCTGGAGGTGGTGACCCCCTGGATGAATCTCTGCCCTTCCCAGCTCCCTGGGCAGCGATTTGGGGTGCAGCTGAATAGGGGGGGGGAAATGCTGAAAAGCATCTCTGCGTTCCCCAAAATCCCACTGGGATCCCACTTCCCGAAAGGATGGAGTTGCCTAAAAACGTTGATGTAGTTTTCTTCCTGCACATAGTGCTCTGGTGAATCTGTCCTGGTGGGATCCTGCTCCTCTTCCTCGCAGGACCTGTTCCAGCCCTCCTAAACCCTGGCCACAGGGACTTCTTGATGGCCTTGTCTTCAGGCACGGCTGGACCTGGTCCCCAGGCTTTCCCCTGGCTTTGTCAGCCACTTCCAAGCCCTTCCCACCCTGCTTGGCTCTTTGGTCTTCTGGAAGACCAGAAGTTCTCCTGGTGTTCAAGCTGGGGCTACCTTAAGTCTTCCACAACCGCACCGTGCTGCTCCCCAGCCCTTCCCCCGTGAGCTTTTTGTTTTCTGCTGTCATTTGTCATTTTTAATAGCAGTGACATTAATGCTTCCCAGGGAGCATCCCCGAGGACTCTGCTCTGGCTGCTTGGGTGCTGGCAGCCCAGCTGGAGCCATCACCAGCTGGGCTGGGGCTTTCCCTTTTGTGCATCGCTTGGCATTTATTGGCAAGCATTTCTTTTTAAAAAATCCTGCCACCCCTGGGGACCAGGATTATGCAGAAGGAACCAGCTTTGCTGCCAACTGGTCCCTGGGAGGTGGCTTAGGACTCCGTGGAGGATCACCGGTCTTGGTGGGACCGCGACGCTGAGCGCTGGCTCAGCCCTACCCTTCCCATACAGGAACCTGGAAGGAGCGTGGCTGAAAATTTGGGGCTTCCTGTGGCTGTGGGACAGGTCTCCATCCCCGCAGGAGCAGGTTAGAGAGCTTCGGAGCAATGGGGGAAGCACGGGAGCTGGGCTCCTCTTCCCACCCATGGCTTCTCTTGGGTTTTGCAAGCAGGAAAACAAGCTCCCCCGGAGCAACGCACAGGGAATGTCCAAAGGGGACCCTTCTGCCCTCCCCAAAATGGGGCTAGGGATGTTGGGGGGGGACAGGGTGAGAAGCTCCCAGGGAGCTGCTGCTGCTGGGAAAGTGCCAGGGGGTCCTGATGGCCCCCGGCCAGGGGCTGTACCTGCCCTTCCTCCCCCCCCCCCCCCCCCCCCCCCCCCCCAAAGCTCCTGGTGCCCCGGAGCTGCAGGCAGCCGCCCGGGAAGGCTCGCAGCATTCCTGGCATACCGCAGCTCTCACGCCCCGTGCTTTATTTACCCGAATCCGGATGCAGAGCGGCCTCCTGGCAGGTCTAGCTCTTTGCAGGCAGCTTTCCGGGTCCAGGGATTCAGGGAACGGGCTCCTCTTGAGAGCTTTGCCCACCGCCTGGCCAACCTCCATCCTGCCCATCGCCCCATGGACCCCCATCCCAGTCTCCGGGAGCCAGAAAACGGGGGAATACAGCTCACTGTACGAGTGAGGAGGCAGAGAAGAGCTGCAAAAAAAAAAAACTGGGGATGGAGAGGAAAGCCCCAGAACCCGTCTGTAAACGGGGGAGTTGAGCTTTGGGGAGAGGACGCCCGAGCCTGGCAGGTTGGGGCGGGAGGTCGTGGCTCTTTCTGCTACACCCCAGAGGATGCGGCGGCAGTGCCCGGGTTGGTTTGTTTTGGTAGGGTTGCTTTCCAGCCAGAGGAACTGCCTGGTGGAGCTCCAGGCCCTGGCGCAGGGAAGGCTGGTGTGGGTGTGGGTTATCACCTGCTTTATCGCCCTGTCATCATCAGAGGCATTTCCACACCGCCCCACTGGGTTTCACCATCAGCATTGCTTGGACCCACAGTCCTTCATCCCACCTGGGTCCTGCTCAGGCCCGGGACGTGTCCCTGTCACCGGGTCACAGTTGCCGATGACTCGTTTGCTGTTTCGGCTGAAGTACCACGTGGGAACTAAACCTCCTGCTCCCATCCCTGTGTCCATGATCTGTGCTCCTGTCCCTTGTGTCCCTGTATCCCTGTGTGCTTGATCTCTGTGTCCTTGCATCCCTGCATCCTCAGCCCTTGCACCCTTGTGTCCCTGCGTCCCTGTGCCCTCAATCCTTGCATCTCTGCATCCTTGTGTCCTTGACCTCTGCACCCCTGTGTCCCCGCACCCCTGTGTCCCCAATCCTTGCATCCCCGTGTCCCCACAAGCCTAAGACAGGGTGACTGGAGTCACCTGCCGAGCTGCTGGCTGGGCTCGCAACTGGATGTGGCAATTTCTCCAGGCTGTTCATCTGCAGCCCTGGAGAGATGGAAAAGGGCCAGCGGGCTCTGCTCCGAATGCCACCACTGTCACCCCGGTGGCTTTGACTGAGACAGCCTGTCCTGGGGCAGCAGCTCTCTCAGGGATGAAAGGGAGATGGCTTGTCTGGCCTGGGGACTATTGGGAAAGGTAAGGTTCTTCCTGTGGTCACAGTGGGTCTGGACGAGGCTGAGGATCTTGTTGGAGCCATCCTCAAAGTCCTGTTCCCAGCCAGAAGCACCTCCTTCCCCTGGTGTCACTCCACAGCAGCATCTCTGCAGCTTTGGTTCCTGCTTTTCCTCACTTCTCCTTGGAGCCTGGAGGTTGGAGCTTGGTCCTTGGAGCATCCTCAGAGCTTGGCAGGTCCTTCATTGGCCCTGGTCCCTCCTCGTCCTCACCTCGTGCAACTCCTCTCCTTTTCCACTTGCCAAATGCCAGAGATGGATGGGGAGAGGGGAGCTCATCACAACCTCCTCAGGACGGAAAACACCTCTGTGAAAAGCCGAAAAGTCCCCAGCGGGATTTGGGAGAAAGGGAATTTCACTCCCCTTCCAAATAATCCCGATTCCTGCGGGGGAAGTTGGGCAGTGCCATGGGCCAGCCCCGCAGCCGCCTTCCCGGCAAACCAGTCGGGCAAAATGCCGGGCTTTCTCCCGCCTCAAGTCCCGGCTTGCTCGTCGGGCCGCCAGGAATGAAGCTCTCCCCGCCGGGCCTGCTGAGCCCTTCCCTTCCCCCGTCCTCCTTCCCTCACCCCACCGCCTTCCCTGGGGTCTCCCAAGCCCAACGGCGCCTCTCGGTGCCCAGGGCTTGTTGGGGGGCTCTTCCCGGGCTTCCCCCCCCTCCCCCCCCTAAAGTCCTTGCATCAGGCATTGCGTCCCATTGCCACCCCCAAGATGTCCCCTCCCTGCAGGACATCAGTGTGCAGCAGAGATGGGAGCCGCGGGGACATGTTATTTAGGGGAGATGCATGGACCCATCCATGTCCATGGGGGTGGCCAGGGCTCTCTCCAGGATGCTCCCTCCGCCCAGCCGCAGAGCAGCTCAGAAGACACCAGGAGATCCTTCTCCACCCTCCCCAGGTCCCCCCTGGGCCCACGGCGGGGACTGGCCGGGTGTCGTGGCCGGGATGCCATCTCCAGCCCCGCCGGGAGAGCCGCCGGGCGCTGTGCTGGGCCAAGCAGAAGCAGTCGGGCCGCAGGGCGAGAGCGGCAAATTCCTCATTCCTCTTCCCTGCGCTGTGCTGCCTGCCTGCCATCTTTGCATGCAAACAGTAAACAGCCTGTTATTATCCCGGATGCTTTGAATAACTGTGGCTATTTTTTCTCTTCCCAGTATTCTAAAAAGGCAAAAAATTCCCTGCGGTTTCTGAGTCAACTTTTTTTTTTTCCTCGCTCCCTTTTCTTTCCTTCCCACCACCTCTGTGACCTTGAAAAACCAGGCGGACGAGCTCGCTGCCTCTCCCTGCCCGCACCCGCTCCCCGGCCACGCTCCGGCTGAGGCTCTCGGTGCTCCCCGCAGCCAGCAGCGGGCAGATTTGGGGCTGAGTCTGGGGTCAGAGCAGCCCTGGGCTGGCGACGGCGGGCAGGATCTGGCCCATTGGGCACCTTGCCCATCGCCTGCCCTAGCCATGGCAGCTGGGGATGCTTGAGGAGGCTGGGGATGCTTGAGGAGGCTGGGGATGCTCACGGAGGCTGGGGATGCCCAAGGTGGCTGGGGATGCTCAAGGAGGCTGGGGATGTTTGAAGAGGCTGGGGATGTGCGAGGAGGCTGGGGATGCTCAAGGAGGCTGGGGATGCTCAAGGA
>QJSC01018427.1:1011707-1049742 GCA_003697955.1 Calidris pygmaea | reverse complement strand
ATCCTTTTATTATTTATTTATTTATTAATTAATTATTTTTTTTTTCCCCTCTTGCATAGGATCCAGCGTGAAGCAGCACTCTGCCGGCGGAGCCCAGCCTGGCGATCCCATGGCATGCCCCAGCCATTTGGCAGCCGTTTTTGCCGAGTAAACAGGGGTCGATACGGAGGGGGTTGGGGGCCAGGGGGGCCGGGGGGGCCTGGGGAGCAGCTCCTGCCGCTTTCGGGAAGCCAGGACAAGCCTCCCCCACCGTGACTGGCCGCCCTGGAACTCCTGGCATGTCTTGGACCCACCAAAAGTTTAGGAGCGTGTTTCCAGGGTAACCAAAACATATTTTTTTTTTTTCCAGCTGTCCCCCCCCAAAAAAAAACGAAAAGTGGAATTATTAAAAAAAAAAAAAAAAAAAAAAGAAATGGAACCAACAGAGGAAATTCTAAGAAAATGAAATCAGCCGGAAAACTGGCAGGCGGGTCCCTTTCCCCGGCTCTCCCTGATGAACGTTGGCTGGGGACGGGCAGGGGAGATGCTCGTGGTGCGGGAGAGGTCCTCTCCAGGCAGCAAAGCTCACCAGGGCCACCCTGGCCCAGCCGGGGCTATTCCTGAGCAGCTGCCTTCTGCCCGGACCAGGAGCGGCTCCGTCCCGGAATAGAGCCGCCACGGAGACGTTACCCCACGGCAGCTATTTTGGGTTGTGTCCCTCCAGAGTTAAATGTGTTTCTCCAGCACAGCACCCGGGAGGCTCCTTCTCTGGGGCCCAACCACATCTTTCTGCTGCCCAAAGCCCCCTGCGTTGCCATCTCCATCCTCGCTCCTCTTCCATCCATGTTTCTCCCCATCTTGCTTGGTTTTATGGCTCATTCCGTTCATCAGTAGCGTTGCTTTCTCTTCCCCACGTTCGTCCGGCTCTGAGGCCGACCTGGCTCAGGGAGGACGGTGGGGAGGAAGGCTCAGCGCCACCCATCACCACAGCTCAACGGCAAGTCGGGAAGACCACATTGCAAGTCCCAGACATTTTTTGTGTGTGTTTGTGCTCTGCATTCTTGTTTATCACTCCTCACGGGGTGTAATCCAGGCTGTCCTCTTCTTCTATGCCAGGCATTTGCTGGCAGCGTTGCTGGGTGAGCTCCTGCCAAGGCAGGAGAACCCACTTTGGCTTTGCAAGGTCCAAGAGGACTGTCAGAGAGAAGCTGACCCATGCAAGAGGGGGACATGGTGCGTCACGGCTGCAGCTGAGCTCAGGGAGGCAGCTTGTGGCTTCGTGGGCATTTGTGCTGCTGAGGAACAGGAGTGACGGGGAAGGAACATCACCCTTGGGCACAGGAGGGCTCGCTTGGGAGGCTGAGGTTGCAGAACACATCGCTGTGTGGTAAAGAAAGTCAGACATCACATCACCCCTCTTGGCTTTTGCTGGCTTCCAGGCAGGAGAACCAGTCCCAGCCCTTCCAAACCACATGTTCTTCATGCTCCACCAAACACCATCTCCACTCCAGTGACCCAGACACCATCTCCATTCCACCGTCCACCTCCCCTCTCACTGGTCCTTGGAGGCTGGTGCCCTGGCAGGTGGGAGAGGGCACTGAGAACAACTCTGAATCTGGAGCATCTCCAGCTCCACAACCTGTCCTGGCTCTGGGGATCTCTGGTTCTAGAACAAGGCATGCTTGGTGCTGGGACTGGGAATGCCTGGTGCTAGGACTAGGGATACCTGGTGCTAGGACTAGGGATGGTGGGTGCTAGGACTAGGGATCCTTGGTGCTGGGACTAGGGATCCCTGGTGCTGGGACTAGGGATCCCTGGTGCTGGGATTAGGGATCCCGGGTGTGAGAACTAGGGATCCTTGGTACTAGGACTAGGGATCCCTGGTGCTAGGACTAGGGATCCCTGGTACTAGGACTAGGGATCCCTGGTGCTAGGACTAGGGATCCCTCATGCTAGGACTAGGGATGCTTGGTACTAGGATTAGGGATCTTTGGTGCTAGGACTAGGGATCCCTGGTGCTAGGACTAGGGATGCCTGGTGCTAGGACTAGGAATGCTTGGTGCCAGGACTAGGGATCCCTGGTGCTAGGACTAGGGATGCTTGGTGCTGTAACTAGGGATCCCTGGCATGCCCATGGCACAAACACTTGAGAAAGGAACCATGAGCCTGCAGGCTCCTGTTGTGCTGCGGGTCCCTCCTGCTGCCCCCATGCAGAGCCTCGCATTGCACAACCGAGGCGCAGCTGTGCATCTCCCCGACTGTCAGGTCCGGCTCATGTGCCAGGGGAACAACATGCTGGGATGACAAAGCAGCGGCAGCAGCGTGCCAGGGTGAGCTCTACCACCCTACAACAAACACGAGGCTCAACCCTTGAAAGCCTTCCCAACCATCTCCACTTGGGGCCGACTGTCGGTCCAAAACAAGCTCAGCCCCGGCTCCTCTGGAAGAATAGGGGCAGATGGCCTTTGTGGTGGGGCTGCTTTCTGGGCTTTTCTTGCCCTTGAAGATGTCATTTTGGGGCAACAGGTCTCTCTGCAGCTCAGCCCTGCTGTCCTCCTGTCCTAGGTGGTCAGGGACATGCATCAACTCCTGTGCTTCAACAGCAGGCGCTGACAACCAAAAGACACGGGCTTGATTGTGCTACCCATGGACACATCAAGGGCTGAGGGACGGTCGGTCTTCCCTCCTGCAGGCAGGAATTTGCCGGGTAACCCTGGCTGCTCCCCAAGCTTGGCTTTAAGAGCATGACTAGAAAGTGTTGGCCGGCTCCAACGTGCCGAGGCAAGCGCTGCCGCTTCCTTCAGGTTCTGCAACCAACCGTGGGTGCTTTGCCTTTGTGCAACACCTGGAGGCTTTCCAGAACCTGGGGCAGGTCGGGGAGGGATGGGAGCCTCCCGGGAATGCCGGGTCAGCCTGCGGCCCCGCACGGGAGGGTTTGATGCTGAGCTCCATCCCCAGCCCGGTGGGTCGGGATGGCATCGCCACACTCACCCCCCCCACCCCAGGCACACAACCACGGTGGGTTTTGTGATGCCTTCTTTCGTTTTGTCCATCTGATCTCGAACCAGTTTCCCAGGGACTGGCAATAACCCTCCTCTCGTGATAAAAAAATGAGAATTCCGCAAATTCTTTCGAAACCCCCCAACTTTCTCAGCTTCCCTGCAATCTCAGGGCTTCGTCATCCTTGAAAACCGGTGGAATGCGCATCATTTCCCTGGTGTCGTAACACTGACGTAACAGGGTGGTGAATCAGCGGGGATCTTTCTGCCTGGATCATGGTCATTGCAGAATTTTTGCTATTTTAAGCCACAAAGCCCCGTACAATCCAGTCTAAGTAAATGGCGCGTCACTGGGCCGTATCCGATTCCAAACCTATGAACTGGTGAGAAACTGTCTTGATGCAAGACTAGTCTGGTTCATGAGACCCCGCTCCAAACCAGCTGGATGCCGCGCGGTAATCCAAGCGGTGTGTAACATTATAAAGTGTATAAATAGCCCCCGCCAGCCTTCGCCTGGGTGTGCCGGGGGGGGCAGAGGGAACTATAACGCCTGTGTTTGCCTTAGGAAGACGAGCCGAAAGCTAGCAATGGGCTTGGGGCTTGAATTTACATCCAGGTCTGGTCTCTGCCACAACACAGGCACCAAAGCAGGTTCAGCTTTGCTTAACAGAGACCTTCAGCCCGCGCTGCTTTTTCCCAGGTCTTTAGGTAAGACCCATCTAAGCGGGGAGCTGGGTTCCTTGAGGGTGGTCCCCTGCTTTGCTGCCCGGCCGCAGCATCCCTGCCCCTGGGCCACCAAGGATGGATTTGCCCAGGGTTGAGAGCTGCCTGTCGCCTTGGAACCAACCCATCCAGCAGCCTCACATTCTCCTGACTTTTCCAAGAAAAGGCTGACGTATCTGGAGAGTGAGGGGCAGAGGCCACGGAGGCACCGAAACAAGGAGGAGCAATTCCCCAGGTGTCTCAGCCAGACGTGGTCCGTATGGGGAGATCCTCTGAGGGCCTGGAGGAGACGGAGGAGCACATCAGCCCCCAGGTTGCAGCAGCCTGGTTACCGAGAGCTGAGCCCCGCTCCCATCCCGACATCCCCCTCGCCCGGGGCACGGGGTGAATGAACTCCAGCGCTGGAGTTTGGAGCGGACACTATGTCCACATTCTTCAGCCCAGGGCCAGGAATGTCAGCTCCTGTCCCGACGCCAGGGGCTTGCATTCCTCCCCGATGCTGCTCCCAAAAAATGCCAGCCCAGGAGGGTGCTGGGGAGAAGGGGGTGCCGCTTGGTGCCGGGGCGGGGGGGGACAGGAGATGTGTTAAACCCACAGAAAAAGCCTGTGCGGTGCCGGCGGGTGTGTGGCAGAGGCGGGCAGGGGTTAGCATGTGGCCGGGGTTAGCATGCGTGTGCTCGCGTGTGTTTACTAAACACTGCTCCCGGGGAGAGGGAATGGCTGGAATTCACACACACACACACACACCCCCACCCCCCCTCGCTCCCCGCCAGACCCCAAGGACACGCGGGCGGACCTGGGGAATTCGCTCCTCCAGCCTGTTGCCATGGCGGCATATTTCAGAGACCCAAGCAAGAAAAAAAAAAAAAAAAAAAAAAAAAAAAAAAAAAGAAGAAAACCAAAACATTTCATTGGGAGGGAAGAAAAATAGCAGGGAGAAAAAATGCAGAAGAGTAATGAGAAGGACGAGCGAGGCCAAGAAATGCATTAGATCATCCTTAGAAACTGGTGTCTGAGGAGTTCTCCATAGCTCAGGCTATTCTAATATTTACTGTGTGTTATTTAAACCATGACTCCTGGCACCAGCTGGGGCTCAACGGCACCGCGTGCTGCTCAGAAACATTATTAAAAGCTAGTCCTGGGCTCCAGGACCGCTCGAGAGGTGCTGGAAGAAACCCATCCACATTGGCAGTCTGCTTCCAGACGAGCTGCTGGCAGGATGGCAGCGGGGGGACATGGAGCAAGCCTGATCCCGGGGCAGAGCTGGCAAGAGGAGTAATGTGGGACATAAACTAGGAGAAGGATAAAAATCCTTGGAGAGGCTAAGCAAGGACGGGCCGGTGGCTGGCTCCAGCGTGAGACCGCGGCCGGGCCGGGGCAGGACTGGCTGATTCTCCTCACCCTCACCCATCAGGCCAAGGCGAGATGCAAACCTGCGGGCAAGCAGGTATCCCCAGTTCCTCCGATCCTGAAGGGACTTGTTTATATCGGTGCACTGGGTATTTAAAACCACTCCGTGGGCAGTTTTTTTACGAGCGGGTTGCGGCACGCAGATTGCGAGGCATTGCTCCCCGGCCGTGACGCTGCGGCAAAGCATCCCTTCCTCGTGCCGAGGCAACGCAGGGCATCGGGAGCCTGGAGATCCCGCTCTGGCCAAGATGATGCAAGTCTGGCTCATTCGCCCTTGCGCTACCAATTTGGGTTCACATGGGAGCCACGGGCGTGCCAAAACCCAGCGGGTTTTAAAACCCTACAATGTTGTGGTCCCCGTGGCTCTACTCGTATCTCCTGGGAGGAATATGAGGAATACGAGGCTGGAGAGCTGGGCAGAGAAGAACCTCATGAGGTTCAACAAGGGCAAATGTAAGGTCCTGCACCTGGGGAGGAAGAACCCCAGGCACCAACACAGGTTAGGGGTGGACCTGCTGGGAAGAACTACAGAAGAAAAGGATCTGGGAGTCCTGGTGGATGGCAGGATCTCCATGCGCCAGCCATGTGCCCTTGTGGCCGAGAGGGACAATGGAATCCTGGGCTGCATAAGGAGAAGTGTGGCCAGCAGGTCGAGGGAGGTCATTCTCCCCCTCTGCTCTGCACTGGGGAGGCCACAACTGGAATCCTGTGTCCAGTTCTGGGCTCCCCAGTTCAAGAGAGACAGAGAACTACTGGAGAGAGTCCAACGTAGGGCAACAGAGATGATTAAGGGATTAGAGCACCTCCCTTACGAGAAAAGGCTGAGAGAGCTGGGACTCTTTAGCCTGGAGAAGAGAAGGCTGAGGGGAGACCTCATCTATGTTTACAAGTTCCTAAAGGGTGGGTTGAAAGAGGATGGAGCCGGACTTTTCAGTGGTTCCCAGTGACAGGACGAGGGGCAACGGGCACAAGCTGGACCATGGGAAGTTCCACTCCAATGTGAGGAAGAACTTCTTTGGGGTGAGGGTGGCAGAGCCCTGGAAGAGGCTGCCCAGGGAGGGTGTGGAGTCCCCTTCTCTGGAGATCTTCAAGCCCCGCCTGGATGCTCCTGAGTGATGTGCTCTGGGCAGCCCTGCTTTGGCAGGGGAGTTGGACTGGATGATCTCTAGAGGTCCCTTCCAACTCTGTCGAATCTGTGAATCTGGCTCTGCAGCAACGCTGAGTCTCTCCTGGAATTCCGCGACCTTGGTGTTAATGCCAAGACACGGGTGTGGAATGAGGGTGCTGTAGTCCCGGGAGCGCAAGGGTTGGCTGACCCCACGCCACAGCCCCTCTCCGGGGCTAGGTGCCCACGGAGGCATTTCCATAGAATCACAGAATGGTTTGGGTTGGAAGGAAGACCATCCAGTGCCCCCCCCTGCCCTGGGCAGGGACACCTCCCAACAGACCAGGTTGCTCCAAGCCCCCTCCAACCTGGCCTTGAACCCCTCCAGGGATGGGGCAGCCACAGCTTCTCTGGGCAACCTGGGCCAGGCTCTCACCACCCTCCCACCAAAGAATTTATTCCCGAGATCTCACCTAAACCTCCCCTCTTTCAGTTTAAAACTGTTCCGCCTCGCACTGTGGCTCCCCTCCCTGATCCAGAGTCCCTCCCCAGCTTTCCTGGAGCCCCTTGAGGGACTGGAAGGGGCTCCAAGGTCTCCCCGGAGCCTTCTCTTCTCCAGGCTGAACCCCCCCAACTCTCTCAGCCCCCCCTCCCAGCAGAGGGGCTCCAGCCCTCCCAGCATCTCCGGGGCCCTTGGGATGAAATCGTTTTCCCTAGGGATGCAAGCAGAAGAAGCTTTCCCAGGCTGAAGGTGGAGCTGCAGAATGAGGCACCCAGAGGTGCTGCCCGCACTCGTGGGGAGTGGGGGGGGGGTGTGTGTGCTTCCCGTGGACCAAGCCGGTGGGGAAGCGCCCCCCACCCGTGTGTGGAGCCCGGGCTGCGGTGCGGGGGCTGCGGGGGCGGCGGTGGCCGCAGACGCCGGGCGGGCAGTGACACCTAGCGTCCCGCTCCGCTCCGCCCGGCCGCCGCTCCGGCTCAATCACACACCGGGTATTTGATTTAATTTGATTTGATGTGATTTGATTTATTTTTTTTTTTTTTGGACACACACACTCATATTCTGCCACATTGCTCGCACATTGCGGGGGTGTCCTGGGGGACCCAGGGTCCGCAAAGTGCAGCTGGGACATGGGAAGGGTGGAGAGAGGATTTTGGGGGGAGACAGAGCAGCCTTGTCTTCACCCTCCGGCAGCAGGACCTGTCACCCCTGGTCACAGCCACGGCGCTCCTCTGCCTGTCTGGTTACAGCACCGAAACCAGCCGGATGGCATCTGGAGGGACCTGGGCAGGCTGGAGAGATGGCCCTGTGTCAACCTCATGTAGTTCAACCAGGCCAAGAACAGGGACCTGCACCTGGGTCAGGGCAAACCCAACACGAAGAATGGACTGAGAGCAGCCCTGAGGAGAAGGACTTGGGGGTGCTGGTGGGTGATAAGCTCCACACGCCCCAGCAATGTGCGTTGGCAGCCCAGCAAGCCCCCCGCACCCTGGGCTACATCCCCAGCAGCGTGGCCAGCAGGGCCAGGGGGGGATTCTGCCCCTCTGCTCCGCTCTGGGGAGACAACCCCAGTGCCGCCTCCAGCTCTGGGGCCACCAACAGCAGAAGGACATGGAGCTGTTGGAGCGGGGCCAGAGGAGGCCCCGGAGATGCTGGGAGGGCTGGAGCCCCTCTGCTGGGAGGGGGCGCTGAGAGAGTTGGGAGGGTTCAGCCTGGAGAAGAGAAGGCTCCAGGGAGACCTTGGAGCCCCTTCCAGTCCCTCAAGGAGCTCCAGGAGAGATGGGGAGGGACTCTGGATCAGGGAGGGGAGCCCTAGGAGGAGGGGGAAGGGTTTGACACTGAAAGAGGGGAGATTAAGATGAGATGTGGGGAAGAACTTGTTTGGTGGGAGGGTGGTGAGAGCCTGGCCCGGGTTGCGCAGAGAAGCTGTGGCTGCCCCATCCCTGGAGGGGTTCAAGGGCAGGTTGGAGGGGGCTTGGAGCAACCGGGTGTGGTGGGAGGTGTCCCTGCCCAGGGCAGGGGGGGGCACTGGGTGGGCTTTAAGGTCCCTTCCAACCCAAACCATTCTATGACTCTATGCAGGAGACATCTGCCCCTGAGCGCTTAAAAACCATTACATGGATCTCCCACTCATACCATCCTCCTTGCTGCCAATATTAATTAGGTATCAGGAGGGCTCATTAAAAATTGTATTTAGTCAACGATTTCCCATGTCTGAGTGTGGCAATGATGGTTTCCAGCTGAGGCCTTTTTCATATGATTCATTCAGGAACGTTCCTCCTTGTCTGGTTTCATTCTACACACAATAATGGGTCTTTAAGGCGTGTGGGAGACAAAGCTTATAAATTACGGGTAGAAAATCTGTTGCCCTCTCCAGGAGGGATTATTAACGTGAGCTGTGAGATGCCAATATTATCAAAATAAAGGCAGTCTTGAAGCTGAACTGCAGGATTGTAAACTTTCTGCATGGCTTTCAGCCCATAAAACTGCCTGGAGATGGTATTCCAAGAACAGCCTTTTGATTTTAGTGCCTTTCAAGAGATGTGAGGCACCACACCCCCAGCAGAAGGCTCGTTTCCACCTGACCGAACCCTCACCCTGACCCGCGGGGAGATGCCTCCAGTAGGAAACGGGAGACAGAATTAATACGCGTGACCCGTCACTGGATGCTGTGTCCAGTTCTGTCACCCGCAACTAAATAACAACGCCGAATAAATGGGAAATGCCAGACGCGATTCAAGGTCAGGCTTCCGCTTTGCAGGGAAATGCCAAAGAAACGGAGCTTATTTTGCTTACGCGAGAGAAACGGCTGGTCACGGTGATCCCCAGGGAGATGTCCCAGGGAGAAGGGAGGCATCCAGCAGAGAATCTCTCCCTGAAGTTTCTGCAGTCCGTGAGGCCAGCGACCTGCTGCTGAATCGCCTCGTCTAGAGAATGCCTGCCTCAGGATATTTGTCACAACAGTGACCAAGTTTCGGTCAGCAGAGGAACGAGCTGGTGAAAATGCATGAGGGTCCTGCAGATCACTTCTCCTCTGCTCTTGGAAGCTGTCGTCCAAGATGGGGCGAGACCTGGCCCAAGCCCATGCCTGCGTACAGGATCCCTCCTCGCTGACCCTGGGGCCTTTAAATGTGGGAATAGTGGATAAGTTATGAAAATTTTTTTAAAAAATGTTTGGGATTCTTTTCTTCTTGTTGGTTTTGAAATAAGTTTTCACTGAGTTTTGGGTACACGTGATTTCCCATGGTGTGAACCGCTGGAGAACGAATGGTCCAGCGGGGACTCTGAGAATATCCAGGAACAGTTGGATGTGAGGAGGCAAAGTTGTCTTTCTACAGCCTTTTTCCTGACCCTTCCCTCATTTTCAAGATGAGGTTCTCTGCAAACACAGCAGCCCTGAAAGAACAGAGCAGAGTCAAAAGCACAAAGCATTTTAATGAGGCAAACCATCCTGCAAAGTCTTTCGGTTTATTGGTGTTGAGCATGTTCCAAGCCCAAAGAAAAGGACTCAGAAAGAATCTATTAAAATAGTTGGCGTGTGGGATCTGCAACGTAAGCATGATTTAAATTGATCTATTTTTATCCATGTGAGAATATGTCAGCTACAGGGATCTGTTTTTCAGAAGTAAAACATATATTTGTCTTCAAGAGGAGGTGTCCAGTTGAGCTCAGGGTGTAACAGTGCTGGGAAGGGAAGAACACACCTTCTTTTGGCCACAGTAGAGACTCAGGTCCTGTGTCCAGCTGAGGAATTAATTCAGTTCTCTCATTCATCCCCCTGGGCAGGTGCTGGTGAGTTTGGACACCTTCCGCTCTGGTCCAAAGGCCACCAGAAGCTGCCAGATCTGCAGGATCTGAGCACAGGTGTCTCTCTGCTGCGTGTGCAGAGCCAAAAATGTCCACAGGATTCCTCCCGCTGAGCAGGAGTCACCTCGGAGCTGCCGATTTGGAGCGTGCAGGAGACTGTGGGCATCTGAATTGGGGTTGCAGGCAAGAGATTTCATCCCTGCGGGGCCAAGAGCCCAAACCACTTACTAGCCAAAGGGTCTGGCCATCCCCTGCGTGCAGGGAGAGAGCGGGGTTTGCTCTTTCCCAGCCACTTGGTTGGCTGGAGCTGGTGACATTGGAAAACTTGTAACGCCGCTTGGCCAGAAGAACCCTGTGTCCTCAATCTTGAGACGTCGGACTTCTTTAAGTCTGAGCGACGAGGGGTTTCGGTGGATTTGAGACTGCCCTCGCCCTTTAGCACGAGAGAGCACGAAGAAGGAAACTACCTAGGTGTTGGAGAAGAACGTCTCCCTCATCCTAAGTCACTTGGTCCACTCAGCCAGTTATGAAGAAAGACCAAGAGTGCAACAGCAACTTTTATCCTAGTGAAAACGGAGATTTTAATACTTTCCCAGAATTGAAGTCAAATAAATATTTTCCATTTCTGGGGAAAAATGATCCAATTGCACTTTTCTAAAAGAAGAATGGGATACAGCGACTCCTACAACTAATTCTATCCATTCCTGTATCGTGTGTGGGCCCTGAAAAAGCTTGGTAAACCATAAACCAGTCCTGGTAAAATAAATCCATAAGCCAGCCATGTGCCCTTGTGGCCAAGAGGGCCAATGGGATCCTGGGCTGCGTAGGGAAGAGTGTGGCCAGGAGGTGGAGGGAGGTCATTCTCCCCCTCTGCTTTGCACTGGGGAGGCCACAACTGGAATCCTGCGTCCAGTTCTGGGCTCCCCAGTTCAAGAGAGACAGGGAACTGCTGGAGAGAGTCCAGCATGGGGCAACAAAGATGATGGAGAGATTGGAGCATCTCCCTGATGAGAAAAGGCTCAAAGAGCTGGGGCTCTTTAGCCTCGAGAAGAGAAGGCTGAGGGGAGACCTCATCTACATTTACAAGTATCTAAAGGGTGGGTTGAAGGAGGATGGAGCCGGACACTTTTCAGTGGTTCCCAGTGACAGGACGAGGGGCAACGGGCACAAGCTGGACCATGGGAAGTTCCACTCCAATGTGAGGAGGAACTTCTTTGGGGTGAGGGTGGCAGAGCCCTGGAAGAGGCTGCCCAGGGAGGGTGTGGAGTCCCCTTCTCTGGAGATCTTCAAGCCCCGCCTGGATGCTCCTGAGTGATGTGCTCTGGGCAACCCTGCTTTGGCAGGGGAGTTGGACTGGATGATCTCTAGAGGTCCCTTCCAACTCCAACAATTCCGTGATTCCGTGAAATGGCCCCAAATCCTTGCATCTATGGGCAAGAAAAATGCTTCAGGTGACATACACCCCAGCCAGCACCCCCCGGGTGTCCTGGGGAGGGAAGAGGTGAGACAACCGGCCCCAGAATACAATTTATTTCGTATTTCCAATATCCCGGAGTGCAACACCCCCCTTACAAAGCAAACAAAGGAATGGCACGTGCCTTAACAACCACTCGCTGGAATCGTGTTCTGATGATCTGCTTTCCCCCAGCCTCCGCTCCCTTAACGCCACAGTGGCTGGCAGTTGGCTGAGTGTTCCCAGGATGGTTTTNACCGGCCCCAGAATACAATTTATTTCGTATTTCCAATATCCCGGAGTGCAACACCCCCCTTACAAAGCAAACAAAGGAATGGCACGTGCCTTAACAACCACTCGCTGGAATCGTGTTCTGATGATCTGCTTTCCCCCAGCCTCCGCTCCCTTAACGCCACAGTGGCTGGCAGTTGGCTGAGTGTTCCCAGGATGGTTTTTCCATTATACGCTACATTTCCAGGAACTTGTACATGGCATTTCCCTCTGCTGCCATGTGAGCAACTTTTCCTCTCTTTACATACTCCAGCCCAAGCAGTCCGATTCTGCGGCGACTGATCAGCCAGCCCTCCCTTCTCAAGGGCAGCTTTATGGACCAGCGTGCACAACCAGAAATTTAAAAAAAAAAAAAAAAAGGGAAAAATAGAAGGCTGTTGCAAAAAGGAGCCAGCTGGAAGTCTGAGGCTTTTTATCTTTGCGTCAGTGCTGGGTCTCTGCTGTTCCAGGAGCAGGGACACCAGCCTTCCCAGTTACTGCCTCCTGTTTATGGCTGATGAGATGGGGCAAAAAGAGGTTGGGGGTGGGTGGGAGGGGTTCTGTACATTTTCAACTTTGAAATTTCAGCTCTTCCTTACCCTGGAAGAGTCCATAGGTGGTTGCTATCCTGAGCAAATCCATCTGTATATTTACACAATTCGATATGTATCCCATTCCCTCATTCTCCCCCTTGGGCTGCAGGAAAAGAGATGGCAAATTTAAAAACGTGGGAGCAAAAAAGCAGTGAGCCCCTAGTCTGTTCCACTCAGATGAGAGAGGAGAACTGGAGACCCTGGGACACCTTGCGCCGTGACAGAGCGCAATGGGACACCCCCCAAGAAACTGCAGCTGGAGAAGCAGAGCAAATGAAGGGGGTTTATCCCTACCCAGAAGTGCACAGATTTGTCCTTGACCATGGAAAGGGGTTCTTGCTGCCATCACAGAGCGCTTTAGAAGCTGCCCGAGAAGATAAATAAATAAGAATAGCTGAATTTCTAAATAGTTTAGAAAGCCTAGATCCCTTTTGCCCATTTCTAATGACTGCCCATGAGTGAAGGCAGAGCTCCACAGCATTTCTGCGGAGAAGAAGGTGGTGGAGCAAGCGAGGAGATGAAGGCTCCTGGCCCCTGTAACCAACATGCAGTTTTGCTGGAAGCCGTCCAGGCGCTGAGGTCACCGGGTACTCGCAACGAGGAGAAACTGTCTGAAGGCAAAAATGTTGGAAGACTGATTGAAGGAGGCAGAAGGACTTCATTCCTGTGTCTACGTGAAGGGGCCATTTCTCGTCTACAGGGAATGCTACACAGGCATTTACAATCGTAAAAAGGGGGTGGGAAAAGCCCCCCCTTTATGGCAGCAGTGCGAGTCCGGACACGGAGCAGTCGCTGAAGACTCGCTGAAGCCCTGTCTCCCATCCTCCAGCACCCATGTAACTATCCCTATATCTGATGTCTCCCATGAGGTTCTAATGGATCAAATTCTCATCAGCGCCATTAATTGTCAGCTATATTTGCTTTTGCAGATTTGTTTAACGTCCAGCAATGAATCCCAGCTCTTCCCTGCCCCTGGGGGTGGTAACTGCTGATACAATCGCGCTCAAGCAGTGATGCATCCCACCGCCCAGCCAAGCACAACTCTTCCATACCAGCGCTGTGAACCCACAGCGAGCGCTCGCAGCTCTCCGTGGAGAGGCTCTGTCTTATCCTCTTGCAATACAATCTTACCCAGAATGGTTTTGAAAGACCGTGAACTCAATCCTGCCAAAAATAGTCCGTGCAGCCAAAAAAAAACCAACAGAAGATCTTTGGCATTTGAGCTGGCCCGCGTTTCCACCTTTTTTCAAATAGTATGTTTCTTGACATCCACGAAACCTTCATTTGACTTCTAATGCCCCTGATTATTCTTCTAAGTGTAGTAGGCTGCATTTTAATTATAACTTCAGGGCTCAGAAAGCAATCAGCTTCGTGGACATAACGGAGCAGACACACACACCAGCAATGACTTTAGCCCTAAAAAGCGGCTGCGCGCAGGCTGGCAGATGTATCCCAAGAATGTGTTTATTTGCCTTTGGTTTATGTGGTTTTGGTGACCTTTTGTTAAAATCAGCCAGTGACTTCCAGGAGGCGAGTTCCACACTGGCAAAAAGAGAAAGGCAGTAAACTAATCTAGCGTGGGTCCTTCTGCTGAATATTCCATTTCTGCTGAACAGCATTACCCCCACGGCCAGGGCAGGGATGACTGAGGGTAAGGTTAAAGTAACACCATCAGTGGACAGGATGGCTCTGTGGATATTGTCCTCTTGCTCCTAACAAAGAATGGCAGCCCAGAAATGGGTTGTCGGGAAAAGAGGCACCAGTGACCATGCGGGGCTTCCTATGGGGCCTGTCACCATCACAGGCTATGACATTGCTGGGGAGTGCCTGCATTTTCCTGTCTCCTCTGCCAAGTCTTCGATAAGCCCATGGAAAAAAAAAAAAAAAGAGCCGTTCGTCTCCTGCCTGATGCCATGTTCTTTGGTCTCACTGGGCTCATCCCACCTCCAGAGAGCAGCAGCAACTTCTCGCTGTTCCCTCGTGACTCCAAGAAGGCTGAAGGTGAAGCGGGGATCTCTCAAAGTGGTAAATCCATGCCTGCGCTCAGATGGCTTTGGCAGCTTCTTGGCACATAAGCTGCCTCCTAACTTCACCAGAGAAGGCCATCAAAAGTCTGTGTGGTCTCTGGGCCTTTCACAGAATCACAGAATGATATGGGGTTGGAAGGGACCTCTGGAGATCATTCAGTCCAACCCCCTGCCAGAGCAGGGCCACCCAGAGCAGGTCCCACAGGAACGTGTCCGGGTAGGTTTCAATGTCTCCAGAGAAGGAGACTCCACCACCTCTCTGGGCAGCCTCTTCCAGGGCTCTGCCACCCTCACAGGAAAGAAGTTCCTCCTCATGTTTAGGTAGAACTTCTAATGTTCAGGTTTGTGCCCATTTCCACTGGGCACCACTGGAAAAAAGACCAGCCCGGTCCTCCTGACACCCACCCTTTAGGTATTTATAGGCATTGATCAGATCCCCCCCTCAGTCTTCTCCAGACTACAAAGGCCCAAGTCCCTCAGCCTTTCCTCGTCAGAGAGATGCTCCAGACCCCTCATCATCTCTGTAGCCCTCTGCTGTCCCCTCTCCAGCAGTTCCCTGTCCTTCTGCAACTGGGGAGCCCAGAACTGGTCCCAGTACTCCAGATGGGGCCTCCCCAGGGCAGAGCAGAGGGGCAGGATGACCTCCCTCCACCTGCTGCTCACACTCTTCCTGATGCCCCCCAAGATGCCATTGGCCTCCTTGGCTACCAGGGGCCCACTGCTGGCTCATGGGCATCCTGTTGTCCACCAGGACTCCCAGGTCTTTCTCCTCAGAGCTGCTCTCCAGCAGGTCACCCCCAACCTGTCCTGGTGCAGGGGGTTATTCCTCCCCAGGGGCAGCACCCCGCACTTGCTTTGGTTGAATTTCATCAGGATCCTCTGTTCCCAACTCTCCAGCCTGTTGTTGCCCACCTTTCAGGGTGCCTGTTGTTGAAACCCAGATGAGAGCAGCTCTGCTGGAGAAAACACCCTAAGTGCAAGAGATAACACTGCACTAATTATCTTTGCATGATACAGCATTAGGATGTCACCAGTCCCCTTTTCTTACAACATGGTGAGTTATTGTTACTAATTGGGTCTTTAGTTTAAGAGGCCAGAGGAGGATTGTTGCTGGAACCGGCTGATTTTACATTCTCTGCATTTCTCAGAGCTTGGTGCCAATTCACGCTCATTTAGCGCATTAGTTTTGCAAATGCTTTTGTGATGATTTCTATCAGGCAGTTTAGGAATCTCAAGCCAAAGATGAGCCCTAGTTCTCGTTTTGATTAGACATGCAAGTTGCCTCTCTGTCCAGGAGTCCCGAAGTGAGGTGCGTTAGAACATACCCAGAGTCTGAAATTTAGACTACGCTTGAATGACAAATAAACAGACGTGCCCAAGACTCTGGGTTTAGAGGCTGAGGAAATGGTCAGTGGACAACTTGTTGTAGGGAGGACTCACTCTCAGCATCCAGTGCTGCTCAGGCTGGTCCACACCCACCCACCTAAACACTCACACGTAATTTGCAACCCCATTTTCAGTTTGCCATTTTATTTTTTCACACCTCATGCTGCGAACTAAGTGATGTTTATCGTGGGGAGGTGTGTGAGCAATAGCTCTTTCACCACAGTGATTAGAAGAGCAGAACTTCCTATCCATTTTCCACTCTTAATGGTTACGAGCTGAAAGACTCACTGATTAAAAACCCTCTGTGGTCTTCTGTCACCGTGTCCCGTGTAGGTACGAAATTCCTCCTGGCAGGTCAGAAGGGAGTGTATAATTCAAACTATTAACTGATTTAACGGTCAGAAATGAATATTGTGACACATCTGCTGAAAATGTCCATCAAGCAGGCAGCTACCAGCAATGAATTTGCTGAGACTGAAGCAGTTACTGCTCTTCGGGGAATCCGGAGGAGCTGGAAAGCAGCCAGGTCGGAGAGCAGGTAGGAAGGTGGTGATGGAGATGGCTCTTCCATCACCAGCCCCGAGGGGCGAGGGACCAGAGACGCCTTTAGGTGGGACGTCGGTTCAGAAAAACAAAATCCACTTGCTGAGCAGAGGTTTGGCGTTTCAGGGGAAAGGTGGACATCTTGAAATGGAGATCTGGCACCAAACCGTGACAGAAATATTCACTTTTGAAATGCTGCGCAGAGGAGGATTTTGGGAAAAGGTCAGGAATTTTTGCAGCGGAGATTCAAAGCCTCATGTTGGAATTTAACGTTGTTTTCGCCGTTTGACTTGATTATTATTGCACTCTTTCAAAATATATCAGCTGTCATGCAGCGCTGCTGCTGGCATTTCATGCTATAACAAAACAGCAGACATGTTTACAGTTTAGATTTTACTTTAGGATCGTTACAGGCATCAATGGCTTGGCTGGGATTGAAATAACCAACCTTTGTAGATCAAAGGCCCTCCTTTGTTACAGAGAAATGAAACGCTGCTGCTATTCCTTAGCTCTGAAAGGAGCGTAAGCACACGATAAAAGCAAAAAAGGAGATTAAAACGTTTAAGCGCAACATCAGTATGGAAAAGTTTCAAGTTACCAAAAAAGGAAATTTTCTTAAGCTAGAATGCTGTTCCAGGAGTATTTCCAGTTGGGTAACTCTCTGATCGGTGCCAGTTACTTCAGGGCACCTTTTTCTGGGCTGTTTTGGGGAAGGATGCCCAGCCCTGTAGCAGGGACCCCACAGGCCTGGCCGCCGGGCCTTCCCCCGTCCAAGCAGGCTCTGCCCGACCGGGACAGGCCTCGGTGGACGACCGGGACAGCCTGTGGGGCTGGAAGGGCAGGGGTGACACCAGAGGGGGACGTGGCGGTGGCCAAAGGCCAGCAGGAGGCAGTTCGGTGGGCTAACTGAGGCGGGGGGGGGGGGGGCGAAGATGGCCACCCCTTTCCAACCGTCCCTCAGGACAGGCCCAGGGGCCCTCCAGGCGCCGGGCAATGGCACCGGAGGCCGGGCGGAGGCAGTGGCGATGGCGGAGACGGCGGCGACCGCCCGCTCCCGCCGCGCCGGGGCTAAAGGGGCGGCTGAGGGGGGGGACCCCGAGGCGGCGGCGGGGGAGGGCGGGGCGGGGCGGGGCCGGGCGGCCGCGCGTGCGCGGGGCGGGGCCTGCGGCGCGGCGGAGGAAGCGGCGGCGGCGGGCGCGCGCAGCCATGAGCGGCGGGGCGGGGAGCGGCGGCGGCGTGTGAGGGGTCCGGCGGGGCGGGGGGGGCGTCCCCGTCCCGGCCCTTCCTCCCTCCCGGCCCGTCCGTCCCTACCTGCCGCCCTCCCCGCGGAGCGATGGTGCCGGGGCACCGGGGCCGCCAGCCCGGCGGGGGGCGGCGGCGGCGGCGGCGGGGCCGGCCCCTTTCAGCGCCGGGGGAGGCGGGCGCGGGGCGGCAGCCGCCGCCGCCGTCGTCGTCGTCGTGGTGGTGGTGGTGGTGCCGGCGGGTGCGGGGCCCGCGCCGCCATCTCCTCCGCCTCCTGCCGCTGTTGCTGCTCCTGCCCGCCGGCGCCCAGGGCCAGGCCGGCCCCAGCTCCGGGCCGCACGCCGCGGGGCCCCCGGACTGGCCCCCCGCCGGCCCCGGGCCCAGCCTCAGCCTCTACCTGAGCGAGGAGGAGGTGCGCCGGCTGATCGGTGAGTGCGGGCCCGGGGGGAGACCGGGGTGTGTGGGGCTGGGGGGGGCTGGGAAGTGAGGGAAGGGTGACGGGGGGTGTCTGTGGGACTGAGGAGGTATTGGGGAATCTGGGCGCTCAGCAGGGCCCGAGGGGGGTTCTGTGGGGCTGGAGTGGCAGTTTTGGGGTCTGGAGGAGGATGGGGGTGGTTGTTCCGGGGTCTGGAGGAGGATGGGGGTATCTGTGGGGCTGAGGAGGTGTTGGGGGTCCGGGCCCTCAGAAGGGGCTGAGGGGAGTTCTGTGGGGCTGGGGTGGCAGTTCCAGGGCCTGGAAGAGGACTGGGGGTTTCTGTGGGGCTGGGGTGGCAGTTTAGGGGTCTGGAAGAGCATGGGTGAGGGGTGTGTGTCTGTGAGGCTTGGTGGGGGATCCGTGGGACTGAGGAGGTATTGGGGGTCTGGACCTTCAGAAGGGGCTGAGGGGAATTCTGTGGGGCTGGGATGGTAGTTTAGGGGTCTGGAAGGGGATGATGGGGTGGGGTGGGACTGAAGGACTGGGGGGGCTGTGGGAGTCCAGGAGGCAATGGAGGTGTCTGAGGTGGCAGATCTGGGGGTGCAGGGGAGGGATGGAGAGGGCTGCAGGCGGCGATGAAGGACTTGGGGCTCAGGAGGGGATGGGGGGTGACAGGACTGGAGTTGGGTGAATCTGGGGATCTGTGTGGGGTTCTGTAGGGCTGGGGGGAGCAGGGCGTTGTGGGGGGAAAGGAGTCAGAGGACTTGGGAAAGAGTCTCTTGTGTTTGTGGCTGGGATTTTAGGGAAGAAAAGGGCTTTACCCTGACAATGAGGGGTTCCCCGGGTTCAAGTGACTGGGGGTGGTGCCCATGGGAGCAGGGTAAGCCCTGGAAGAGGTGAGTCCAGGCCCATGATTTAATTAGCAAGGCGAGTGACATTCAGGGGGCAGAGAGGAGACCTGGCAATAATTGGGTGCGTGTGTGAAAGGAATCTTAATTTCTAGGCAGGCTGACAATTGCTGCGCAAGTACTTGGAGACAGTTCATGAAGTCCCCCATCTGGCCCGCTGCAGAAGGCTTTCGCAGTAGTTTTGTGCTTGGAGAGTCTCTGATTCAAACAAAGATTTGTTTTCTGTAGGCTTTGGCTTGCTTAGGCTCTTGTTTAGAGTTAGTGACTGGAGTCTCAAAACAAATATGTTGGTATCCCCAGTGATTTGTTTTTCAGCAAGTGTTCCTGTATCTCTATAAGCTGAAAAACAAGCAGTACGAGACTTTATTTGCATCAAATGGACAAAATAAAAATATTTCCAGTGAATTTGAACTCTGTAAGCACGTAGTGGACTGAAGTCAGAGGACTCCGGGAGTGAATAACACTATAAACATTTTTTCCCTTGTGGCTTGCTCTGGTGATTAGCGTTCTGTTGCTATCATTTTTACATTGCATGTGCTTGCTGCCAGATGCTCTGTTACACATAAAGGATAAAAATGTCAGGCTTGCTGAGTTTCTAAACAAGTAGTTAATCTTGGAAATACTGAATGGTGAGGTTTGAGCTACCCCCAGTCTAGTGCCTGAAATCTGTATTAGGTGGATTTGCTCTGACTTCCATGATCTACTAGCGTAATTATTCACTGTTGAGTAGCAGCTGAGGAGGGAAGATCTGCTGTTATTTTTTAAGTTATTTTTTAAGTTAAATTGCAGCCTGTAACCTCTGCTAACGTCCCTGAAGTCACTTGTTACTCAAGCTGTCTGTAGCTGTTTTATAGCAGAGGCTTAAAGTATATGAGGCTTAATGATCTTTTCTGGTTCTGCGACCCCAAAGACTTGGATAAACTGACACTTTTTTCAATTTGTGGGATTCGGATCAGAAGAAATCTGTTGTAAGCGGAACTTTCAGGATCTACCTTGTGTTGTTGGCATAAGCAGATTTAATCTTCGGGGTATCCTTTACAGATACTAGTTGTTGTAGGTAAGGTGGAGTTTAATGAGGCACTTAGACACAGGCAGTCAACTCTCCGATAACTGAAGAAGAAAGCAGAAGAAAGTCCAAAGGGAAACAGGTTTGTTCCAGTTCTTCACACTTCGGAAAACAAAACAAGCTATTTTAAAATGTTCCGTTTTGTAGTATCTGAATTGTGCTTACATACAATCAAGTTTATTGTTTAAGTGCTCGTATTGGTGTGTGTGAACTTCCAAGGAGCAGGGAGGTATTTCAGCTTCTGTAACTTCTTTCAGGAAAGCCGTGGTTCAGCGGATGCTAGAATAGTCCTTCCCAGTGGATAGGAGAATGATGGTGCTTGTGAACCTGCTCATAGGAACCTGGAAGCTGGTTTCTTTCACCTTTTGTTTCTAAACAAGCTCTCTCCGCTACTGTCTTGCTGCGGTTAAACAGAAAACTCTGAGGCTTTCCAAAGTGCTCATAAACCCAAATGCTTCACAGAGTTACTGCAGCCTGTGGTGTGTTTTCACGTTTCTTAATATCGCCCCCATAACATCTTTAGATTGCAAACTTGATTTGGAACAAACATAAGCGTGCGATTGCGAGTTGTTGAACAAGCCGTGGACAGTGATACGGGGCACCCTCCGTGCAAAGCTGGAGCATCCAAGGGTCTGGTGTAAGGTCTGTGGGGCCGAACCCATCGTGGTCTCTCCACCAGCAGGGCTGAACCAGTTCAGTGGCACTTTGCAGGGCTCTCCTCTCCTCAAAACCAGAGTTCGGTGTCTTACAGAACCATGGCCTGTGTTTTTAATTAGGTTGTGGCTCTTGTAAATGAAATAGTGACTTGCTTAAGATTATTTGTGGCTGCTGTTCTTTCTGTGGCATGGAGGCAGGACAGATACTATGGTTTATAGTGAAAACTGCTCGCTACTTTCCTGTATGCTTATGCCAGATTTCCACCGTTAGGCTGTGTGATTCTGACCATGTGTCTGCCTTAGGAAGAATTGTTTTGAAATCTTCAGAACTTTACAGAGAAGAAAACTGGCTCGTCTTGTTGTGTGAGATGGATTTTTTTATTTTGAAAAGCTGCAGAGTTCTTTCTGAAAGCAGGACGACTTATATGGCAGGCAGATGGTGTCTTCGTCAGAGATATCTCTTGCCATTCCCATGGAAAATGTTCACAGCCATCCAAACTATAAGCTTTTGGGAAAA
Source organism: Calidris pygmaea (assembly GCA_003697955.1). NCBI lineage: Eukaryota > Metazoa > Chordata > Aves > Charadriiformes > Scolopacidae > Calidris > Calidris pygmaea. The sequence continues at coordinate 1,028,645 of QJSC01018427.1, read as the reverse complement.
AAAAAATAAATGTGGTTTTCACATACTTGAATCTGTCAGATTGCACTCACACCAGGCAGGATTCAGTGATAGATGGGTTAAAGGTAGAGAGAGAGGAGTTGGTCCAGGAGTTGGTTGAGACAAACTCAGAGAAGTCCTGCTTTCTGGGGAGAGACAACCAGGGCACTACAACCCTTTCTAGGGGTGTCTGAACCCTTTTGGCACTGTGATCCTTACCTTTTGGTTCATATGCGCAGGCCCCAAAAAGATTGTCCATAAACCTGAAGAAAGTATTGTTAGCCTTATAGAGAGGCTAACTCCGTAGGCATGGTGATACCACCTCATCATATCACTGTTTTCCAGCAACTGCCCTGAGATGCTAAACACCATCTGCACTGTGTGTTAAATTAGTGATGAGTTATTCAGTAGAAGGGCTGAACTTCATTTAGTGACTTGCGTTCAGATTTGCCTGTGAAATCAGAATGTGGTGTTTGCCTAATGATGAAGTGCTCCATTGGTCTGCTTTTCACAGGATCCTGTGATATAAAGGCACACGTATCAGCTGTGGAGTTGGTCTTGTGGATAGTCCTCCTCATCACATGGCTCTGGTTCTTTTTAGAGACAGCCCTAGCCTGGATGCTAAATAAGACTTTAGTCCTGGGGGAAAAAATATGATATTATCCTGTAACTGAGGGCTGTCGTAACGCATACAGACAGGAGGGCTAAATTAGAATTGCAGGAGAATCTTGAAGTCAGAAGTCCTACAATGTTTGCATTGAGTTTGTGAACTTAGTATTCTTTGGCCTAGTTTTTTCTGAGTAATCATAGTGAATGCTGTCTTCAGTTGGATTTATTTTTGCACTTGCTTAATTACAGAGCTAAATTAATTTAACACTTAGGTGATTTTTTCTTACGTGTTCTGGAATTTCATTTGAAGCTAGTGTGCAGCTAACTAAAATGAGTTGTCTGCTTGTAAGATGCAAAATTGGTGCAAAATCTTTTATAGCAGAGGGTTGTTTGTTTTTAAAATCATACCACTGACTCTCAGAGTGCATGAGGTTGGCAGGGACCTCTGGAGATCATCTCTGCTCAACCCTCTGCAGAGCCACCTAGAGCTGCCTGTCCCATATCGTGTCCAGAAGCTTTTGAACATCTCCAAGGATGGAGGCTCCTCTGTGGGCAGCCTGTGCCAGTGCTCGGTCACAGCAGAAGAGTTTTTCCTGATGTTCAGACAGACCCCTCAATGTTTCAGTTTGCCTGTTGCTTCTGGTCCTGTCACCAGGCACCGCTGAGAAGACCCTGTGTGTCCTCTTTGCACACACCTTCAGATAATCACATACATTGGTGGGATCTCTGCATCTCCTTCTCCAAACAACAGCCCCAGCTTTCTCAGCTTCTCCTCATGGGACAGATGCTCCAGTGCCTTTAATCTCAGAATGATATGGGATTGGAAGGGACCTCTGGAGGTCAACTAGTCCAACCCCCTGCCAGAGCAGGGCCACCCAGAGCAGGTCCCACAGGAACGTGTCCAGGTGGGTTTGAATGTCTCCAGAGAAGGAGACTCCACCACCTCCCTGGGCAGCCTCTTCCAGGGCTCTGCCACCCTCACAGGAAAGAAGTTCCTCCTCATGTTTAGGTGGAACTTCTTCTGTTCAAGTTTGTGCCCATTTCCTCTTGTCCTGTCCCTGGGCACCACTGGAAAAAAACTGGCCCCGTCCTCCTGACACCCACCCTTTAAGTATTTATAGGGGTTGATCAGATCCCCCCCTCAGTCTTCTCTTCTCCAGACTTAAAAGACCCAAGTCCCTCAGCCTTTCCTCATCAGAGAGATGCTCCAGGCCCCTTATCATCTCTGTAGCCCTCTGCTGTCCCCTCTCCAGCAGTTCCCTGTCCTTCTGGAACTGGGGAGTCCAGAACTTTGTGGCCCTTTGTTGGACTGTCTCCAGTCTCCGTGTCTGTTGTACTGGGGAGCCCAGTGCTGGACCCAGTGCTCCAGGTGTGGCCTCATCAGGGCTGAACAGAGCCCTGCTAAATTGTAGACCAAGCTCAGCTTTGTGAAATTCAAATAGAGACTGAAAATCTCCTCCTTAATGCAGCAGTCCATCTGGTGGTGTCCAATTATACAGTGTGGGACAGCTTTCTTAATGGCATTTTTTGGGGGAGGAAGCAACAAGAGTTCACATCAGAAGTGCTTTATGGTGCTGGCACTGCATTTGTGGTGACTGGAAATCTTGTTCCTTTGTCTGCTACCTGGTTAGTTCCCCTTGTTATAAAAGGGAGCTGAAAATCAGTGTGCTGGCATGAGCTGGATGTTCAAATTATTGAAAGGTTAGGGTATTTCGGTCTTGTGATTCCTGAAATGCTTCAGGGCCTTGTTAAAAGCCTACCCGCACCTGTCTTTGACAGCACTGTTATACCACCACAGTGAGCCAGTGCTTTGTTGGTAGCACCCAAGGTAAATGCCCGTGTGAGATGGGTAACCGGGAGGTGGTTTTGCATGGTGCTTTTTTAGGACAAAAAAAAATACAGCAAAGAAAGAGCCTGTGTAGGTACAGGAGGATGAAGGAGATGCGATGTCCACTGGAGAGCAGAGAGGTGTTGAGGCCCCTAGGTGTCAATGTGGTACGTGACCTACAGTTCAGAATCTGGTTCTGTTGTTCTTAAATCTTTGTTCTCTAGCTTTTATAGTGCTTGACTTGGAAGAACGGTGGCTTTTTGCACGTTGTATGCAAAACCAAGTATTTTGTTGCTCTGGTCCCCACGCCTGTCTTTGCAGAAGTGCAAAACCCTGCGTGTTAATGCTTCGTTTTGCCATTCAAAAGGGCCTTAAAATTAAAGGTTGCCGTAGGTGCACACTGCTGGATGGAGAGGAGGCTTCTCATCTTGGCAGATGCCCTGCACTGTAACAACACAGAATTCCTGATGATGGCCTGAAAATATTCTGATATATTCCGCTTAATTGGAATTGCTGTTTTTAGGGCAATTATTTTATTACCTTGCCCTGTAAAACCCTTTAGCCTAACCATAGTGGGTGATTGGTGTTTATTAGATGGGTTTTTAGTGTTGCAGGTGGAGGTGGCTGGGGTCGGCTGTGGAGAAGGAGAGGGTTTAAGGCTGGCGGGGTGTTTTGGGGTGGGGTGTGGAGCAACATCTTGGTGCTTGCAGGCTGTGGCAGGTTGTGACGAGTCACTCACATGGTGGAGCTGAGCAATCTTTTCATTTTGGAGCCTTTCTGTGTGCTTGGATGCTTGTCCGTCTGATTTACCAAGCACCACAGTTCGTGTCAATATTGTTTTTGAGGTTTATGAGAACAGGCTGCATTTGGGGTTCCTCTGCCCTTTTCCATTCTATTACCTCGCTTTTACTTTGCAGAGTAGCGTGTGGATAGCCGCTTCTTCAGAGGTCCATGTAGTCATATAAACTTTCTGCAATATTTGTAGTGCTTGCAAACCTGCAGAAGAATACGCTTCTAGAGGTTTGAAATAGCCTGTGGAAGGCCATCGGGAGGGGTGCCAGCAGAGCAGCTTCTACCCCGGGTTAGAATTGCTTTGAAATAATTGATTCTGTGTGACTGCCCTGAAGAGGGAAGTTGCTTTATCACACCAGCTCATGTGTTGGGATTTAAAAATGCTGGGGGCTCCGGCTGAGTCCTACCCCGAGAAAGCCATTTGCCTCTACTCAAGAGGACACACATGGGCTTGGCTTCCTTGCATGGCTCTCCTGGGCTCAGCCCTGGGAGGAACCAGCCATTTCAGCTCCCCGGAGGCCAAGGCCTGGCTAGTGATAAATGCTTGTGGCTTTTGTAACATTCATGTGTCAGGGACTTGGAAGAAATCTGACCTCTGAGACTGAGATGGGGGGCGGCGAAGGGGGGTGAATAATCCCAAAGCAGCATTCCTCACTGCAATGATTTTACACCTGTGTTCTGTTTGGCAGCATCTTATTTATCACTGTTGATTGTTTGGCCTCTTGGAGTACCTGCTCCCTTTCTCCCTCCAGCGTGTGGACAGGATGGGAACAAGGGAGAGGAAATGGAGGCAGAGAGCTCCCTGCCTGCATGAGAAAAGCCAGCAAGAAGGGCTGGCAAGCAAAAAAAAAAAAAAGCAAGCCAGCAGGAAGGGTACTGGGAGGAAGGCAGGGACTGAAACTGCTCCTAAAATCCGTCTGGGCAGAGGGAAGTACAAGAGATAAGGATCATGCTCGCAGGCATGAAAAATCCCTGTACAATTTCCCCGAGAGCGAGCTGTGTACTGTACATTGGTGTAAAAGATGAAGCATTTGGGGAAGACTTGTGTTTTTTTTCCTCCCCCTTCTACTATTCAGAGTTGTGTTTGGATACTGGAAAAGCTGAATTAATGAGACAAATTCCAAATGTATCTTGGTTCATAACTGTTCTGAGCTCTAGTGAAACACGATTGTTTGATGACTAATTCTTACCCAAAACTATACATCCTGAAATATCACAGAGGCTCCTACTTTTCTTGCAGGGGAAGGGTTATTCCTCTTGTAACTTAGTGCGCAGTACTAAAATTGTACTCAACTGTGAAAGCAGGGAGTGTGTAAAGGCTGAAGTGTGTTTAATGAGATGTGCCTGATGAATTGATTTTTTTTTTATTATTATTTTCTCCCTGAATGGCAGCAGCACCAGCAGACCCCATGTAAGAATGAATGCTAACACTCTCTGAAGATGCCTTGTGGCGGTACAAAGGGCACGATGGTAGAGGCTTCAAAAGCATTATTTCTCTTCCATCTCTGCCTTTGTCCTTCTTTCAAGCGGATAACTCACATATTTGCACTGACTGCTTTGGAGATCTGGGAGCAGAAGCAACAGCATGAAACTAATGTGATGCTTTAGAATTTTGCTGCCACTTACTGGGTGTTGAATAGCTGTAATTAAATTAACCAGTATATTGATTTCACCAGGCTGCTTGGGAAAGATAAGCGCGGTAATGTTAAGTGTTGGAGCTGCTGCTTAGTAGGCTTGAAAAGCTGCAGCCACTCAGAATACGTAATGCTGGTGGTACCAGTGAAGCTGAGCGGGTTGATAAACTGAAGATGGTTATCTTCTCAAAACTGTTTCAGCCTTTATGAAGTTAGTTGATGGCCTCATGGCATAATTCCTAATAAAAAAAAAAAATTACACTGAGCTTGGTGGCTTTCCTGAGTGCAGAGATTGCCACAGAGGCGAATAGACCTGTGTTAATTTGCAGAGCTTGGTTTTGTGTTAAGCAATTTGTGTTGCTGCGATGGAAGCTTTCCAGAGCATCTCAGGGGATGTGAAGGGTGCGCTATCCTTCAGCAGTCCTGTCGGTCACAGGACTAGAAGCATGAGATTTTGAGGCTGAGAGGTCTAATGCACTGAGGGAGGGTGTGTCATTCTTTTAAAGACTGTTTTTTTTCAATCTGTACTAAGTTGGGTACTTGTGACTGAATTAGTCATGGCCACTGGCAGAGACACCATTCTAAAGGTGACTTACGATGTTGTACCTTATGGTCTTGCCTACAGGGATCACAGAATCCCAGAAAGATATGGGGTTGGAAGCCACCTCTGGAGATCATCTAGTTCAACCCCCTGCCAGAGCAGGTCCACCCAGAGCAGGTTGCACAGGAACATGTCCAGGCGGGTTTGGAATGTCTCCAGAGAAGGAGACTCCACCACCTCCCTGGGCAGCCTCTGCCAGGGCTCTGCCACCCTCACAGCAAAGAAGTTCCTTTATGTTCAGGTTTGTGCCCATTTCCTCTTGTCCTGTCCCTGGGCACCATTGTTTTTTCTGACCGGGGTAGGAGGACTGTGGGTGGGAAAGTCATAAATATCCGCAACTAGTCTAGGGGGGAGTCGGAAGAGAAGAGGTCTGAGTTTTCTAGGTTCAGGGAGTCGGAAGGGAGTAGTCTCTCTACGAGGTCCGGGGAGTAGTAGAGACATCGGGAGACGACAGGGGAGAGGTCGTCAAGGGACAGGAAGACCAACTGGGGAGCCCAGAACTGGACCCAGTGCTCCAGATGGGGCCTCCCCAGGGCAGAGCAGAGGGGCAGGATGACCTCCCTCCACCTGCTGCTCACACTCTTCCTGATGCCCCCCAGGATGCCATTGGCCTCCTTGGCTACCAGGGCCCACTGCTGGCTCATGGTCACCCTGTTGTCCACCAGGACTCCCAGGTCTTTCTCCCCAGAGCTGCTCTCCAGCAGGTCACCCCCAACCTGTCCTGGTGCAGGGGGTTATTCCTCCCCAGGGGCAGCACCCTACACTTAACTGAATCAACCTGTGGGCGCATTACTGAAAGAACAAAAAATTAAAAAGTGAAGTGGCACCACTTCTGTGGGTAGGTGATGCTAAAATATTGCAAATTCTCATTACTCACGAGTCCAAATGATGTCTGACATTGTTGATTGGGTTTTGGCTGGGAAGATTACAGCAGTTCACTTCAAAAGATTTGTGATACTAGTAAGCATTTAATCTGAGGTTTGTTTTTTTTTATTTTGAGGTGTGTGCTCTTGGGCAATTGTGGCTTATGTGGATGGAACTTTTCTTTTTGTTCTCTAATTCTCAGTGTACACTTTTCTTGTAGTTCCAAAGGAGCATCAAACTTCATGTTACAGTAATTGAGACGCAAAAATTGGTTTGTTGGGAGTTTTTTCATCTAGGAGGCAGAGTTTACTTGTATTCTGCTCTGAGGTAAAGGTGTGTGTTGTTCCACACTCTCCATGAAGGAGAGTGTCATCTAATCATTTTCACTGTGCTCTTTGTATCCTGCCTTCCTGAAAAATGAAGATTTTTCTGTAGTTGAAGGAGAGAAGAATAACTAGGCAAGCTGCTGAAACGTAGTTGTTGCCTCTGTTCAGAGTGAAAAGGGTAAGCAGTTGGGTCCTAGGAACAATGAACTTCATCTTTTTAGTAGAGATTGGGTTAAATATTGCTAAGTTCCTTATAGAAAGTGAAGTCGGTCACGATAGAGGACCCCCTTCGAAGAAGGACATCTTCCCTTCTTCAGACAAGACACTGGAATTCTTTCCAGAAAGTCACTCTTTTTAGGACAAACGGACACCACAACTTGAACGTTTAAGACAAATTGTCGTAGTGATTCCACTTAACATCCACTACAGTCACTTCTAAGAGATCCACAACCCTTGCTTTCTACTAAGATTTCCTGCTGGGAGTCTTGGTTGGTTTTTGAAGATGCGTTCGTTGTCTTGAAGTTAGGTTGAGTATTTCTTCAAATGGAATGCCCTGCATGTTGTATTCCATCTCCAGCTGGTGAAAAGCAAACTCTGTGCAGGTAACCAAGCTGTTTGTGTAAATAACCACAGGCCGTGCACTCTCTGCTGCTGCTGGGGGAGGCATGGGTCTCTGTGGGGAGAGGATTTCCGTGGAGGTGAGAATATGCTTAATTCGAGCCTCACCAATCAGTGTGTGTTATGTTAACCTTAAAGCAATGCCACAAAGAGTTTGCATGTTCCAGTGTGCTTTGGTGATGTGTCAAGCTGGGATCCTTATTTCTAGTGTGTTTTCCATTCACTCCATGCTGTGGTTTGGCTTTTCCCCCCCCATCCCCCAAGGTATTGGATAGTAAGACACTTCTTTCTAGCAGAGCACAGACTGAAGTTTAGAAAAGTGGCTTGGAGAGCTCTTTGGTGAGAGAGATGCATGTAGGCAATGAAGAACTGCATATAGAGGTAGGAAGGTGCCCTGCAAAAATCAGGGATTCTCTTCAGCAGTCAGGGAAGAAATGTTTCTAATCTGAAGGTAGAAAGTGTGAGTATTGCTGAATTTCTGCCTGCTTATGTGTTTTTTAGGCTTGACACTGAACAAACCTTTGACGTTCCCTGGCACCTGTGTTATGAGAGTGAAAACCTGTTTCTTCATCATCTCTGTGTTACTTAAGATTTAATACCTTTTTTCCTGTAATATTTTTCATCAGTCATCTTTTCCAGAGACTTGTGGCCTGTAAGATGTTTAAAAGCAAGTATTTCAGCCCAAATTCCTGACCAACAGCTATAACTGGCAGACTGTAGCGTGGAAAACTTAAATAAAACTGCAAGTAGAAGGCTATAACCTGGTATTTGTTTTATTAAAGGAAAGTTTGCTTTCATTGTTGTATTTACTGGATATGTACAAATAGGATATAGAATTTTTTTGCCTGTGTGTATATATTCAGATGCTTATATTAAATTTCCAATATTTTGCTGTTTTCTAAATGAAATTGATCCATATGGATCAGTTTGTATTTGATTTCCTCATTTTGCTGACTCCCACTTGTAGTTTTAGGCCTGCATAAGCTGATTGTTGGACGAATGAAATACATTCAAACTAAGAAGGCTTGATCTGAGAAAGTGTTCTGTCTGCCCTGATTAAAAAAAAAATCAGTAGCCAAGAGCTGATTTTTAATTCTTGAGCCAGGTTTCCTTGTGCTTAGGCTGATGGTAAGAAAATAGCAGAATTTTTCCAGCGTACATTTGCAGAACCTGTTGAAAAAAAAAAAACCGAACACAAAAGCAAGCTTAGAATTTGGAGTCAGTGAATGTTTCAGACTTACGGTACACTTGTAATGAAAGGAAAATGGAAAGACAAAAATGGTACCTTTTTAAGAAAAGTAAATCGTCCAGTGCTGGGAGAATGCAGTGTGTTTATGGGGTGGGTTCCACAGCCCTGGGAGCTGGATGGTGGTGAAGGGGATGTTGAAGCTTGAGGTTCATGCTCTTTCATGTGGATGTTCAGCCTGGGGTGGAAGCTTCTGATCTGGCCAGAGGTAACCCAGATGAGCTGCTCAGGAGTGGAGGCATCATTCTCTGGCGCGTGTAAACTGCTGAACTAATAGAATATTTATGTAAAGATCATAACTCATTTAACTGTACAACTCAATTAATTTCAGTGGCTGTGGATCAGGAGCAGGAGTGACTTGCTGTGTGAGGGTGGGTTGAGGTCGTGCTGCAGAGATTTCTCAGCTGCTTAGGAAGAAACACTTGCAAATTACAGACTAGTGTATTAAGAAAACAAACACTAATTTCAGTCATTTCTGTACACAGGAATCTACCAGAAGGTTGGATAGGCAGCTGGGGGAGCCAGTTATGTCAGTTATCATTACCAAATGGCTATTAGACTAGGGCTAACATACATATTGCAGCAAGCAGTATTTCACTGATAGCAGTCTCATCTAACTCTTACTTTGCATGTCCCTTCTTGATTTTTAGACATAAATTTCCAGAATTACGTTATAATGATTTGAGGTCGGTTACCTGGGATAACAGATGCCTAAATACCATTGTCATCTTTAAGAAGGATGTGTTACTACTAGTGCATGTGTAGGGTAGATTTATTTCATAAGAATAAAATCTATTTGTTCCCATGCTGATAGCAGCAAGTTTCCTTTGTGTATTGTGCTTAAAAAGAAGAAGGAAAAAAAAAAAGTTGAAGCTAGACTGCATTTACACAAGGGCATTTGAAAAGAAGTGTTTTGTTAGGCTGCTAGACTGACATGATCCAATTTTATCGTGAACACAAGGGCTGCTCAGCATCTTTTGCGTTTGGGAATGAAAACTGGCCTCTCCAGTTCCCTTCTGGGCTTCTTCAGATGTTTTGTTATGTTAAACAGTGCAAAGAATGACAGGCTCTCTCTATGGTGCTGCTTAAATTTACCTTTTTGTTTGTGTTCAACTTTAATTTATTCTTTCAAGTTTGCGCCCAAGGGTGGGAGGTACAAAGACGTGGAAGCTAATAATGAGATTTAGGGGTTGCCTGGGTAAAAGGGTGGCGTTTCTGCCTTGAAATCAAGGCAAAGCATTGGTCTTGCTGTTCTCCTGTGGGTCGGTGTAGGTTAGTCAAGTCCTAGTAATGAGAAACTAGATCCTTTGGTGTTGTGCGTGGTCTGTGCATGGGCTCGTTTAAAGAAGCTCTCCAAGGCAAACCTGTGGCCGGTGTTTTAAAACTGCTCGTTGCTGACGGCCAATATACTGCTTAAACCGACGGAAGCATTTCCGAAAAGCTTCTTTTCCCCCTTCTGCAGTTCGTACCCAGTAATTTTTTTGTATTTTTGTAAGGTTCTCCACTTTTCTTTGTTTTACTGCTTTGTCTAGAAAATGATTATTAAAGAACTCTCTGTTTTTTCTAGCTGTTTAATGCATTGGTGGTTTTTTTCTACAGCCGATTGTTCTCTCATTTTATCATTCTTTAATCATTCCTCCCTGCCCACGGCCCTGTGACGTGGGGGTTGGAACTAGATGATTTTTAAGGTCTCTTCCAACCCAAACCATTCTGTGGTTCTGTGTGATATAAAACACTACATACCCATTTGAGTTTGGTCCAGGATGCTGGTGTATTTGCCCTGCCTAAACTGCTCGGTGGTGAAAAGGGTTCAACACCTTAGGGGGAGCCTGACATCTTGCAGAATCACATTTTCCCTCCTTCGCAGCAGTCGGTGGGTTTTAGTGAAGTAGTTTATTAAGCATTCTTGAAATCTGAAACAGTTTAGGTAAAAGAACCTTGTTTTCGTCTTCTTTTCCTTACCATCCTGCTACATAGGCTGATTACATCTGATGCTGCTACTGTGTATTTTAGGTTTATAAAGAGTTTTATACATTTTTTAAAAAGTAAAAAAAAAAAAATGAGATGGCTTGTTTTGGCTGGGTATTGACAGTGACTTGCTTGATCTGATGCCATCTTTTGAAGCTACCTATGCCCAAAGCAGGCTTTGAAAAAAAAGAAAAAGCCTGGACTATCTGCGTAAGGTAACAGTATTATTTTAATACAAGCTCCATCTAAGTTAGTGCTGCTGCAGTCTTGCCTTCCGTATGGGATGCTCCTGAGCGTCCTCACTAGTTCAGAAAGTTCAACTGACTGAGGAGTGTTCCCCCACGTTGGTTTTTTTCCTTGCATGGTGCCAGCTTGGGTCCTTGAACTCAGCTGGCTGCGGGTTTAAATAAGGAATATTGCAAGGCAAGCGTCAGTAGGTGAGTCTGAAGAAAAAAGGTGAAATGCAGAATCAAAGCAATTCTGAGATAGACTTCAACCGTCATGGTAAATGGAGCCTAAAGTGTTTTCTGCAAACTCCATAACCATTTTTAATGTCTAGCCCAGGAAGAGTTAATAATAGCGCGTAACAGTCTGGAAATCTAAGCAGCGAGGAGGCACAACTTCATTGTGTGTAAAAAGGTATGTGGCTAACGAGGAAGAAAGCATCTGATAGTGTAGGTGACTCACAGCCAGTACTTGGTGAAGAGAACTGAAGTGTTTGACCCTCCACCAAGGCTGATCATGGTCCTCTTGATGCCAGCTTGTGGGAAAAGAGGATGTGATCTGCCCCGAGTATTTGCAGTGTGTCCTCCTCCCCCGTCTTCAGCAGCGCGGGGCTGTTGGACCCTGCCAGGCTGGGACACAGCTTTTCTGGGGAAGAGTTTAGCACGTGCAACCAGAGAAAAGCATATGCCCTATCTTGGCTGAAATCTACAAACTGTAGACGTCTGAAGTCCACCCTCCCTGGAGCTCTTGAGCATGCAGGGTGCTACAGCCTTGTCCAGGCAATTCCTGTGGGTATGGGGAAGTTTTCTCTTCCTCAAAGGCTGAGAGGGCTGGGACTCTTTAGCCTGGAGAAGAGAAGGCTGAGGGGAGACCTTATTAAGTATCTAAAGGGTGGGTTGAAGGAGGATGGAGCCGGACTCTTTTCAGTGGTTCCCAGTGACAGGACGAGGGGCAACGGGCACAAGCTGGACCATGGGAAGTTCCACTCCCATGTGAGGAAGAACTTCTTTGGGGTGAGGGTGGCAGAGCCCTGGAAGAGGCTGCCTGGGGAGGGTGCGGAGTCCCCTTCTCTGGAGATCTTCAAGCCCCGCCTGGATGCCGTCCTGAGTGAGCTCTGGGCAACCCTGCTTTGGCAGGGGAGTTGGACTGGATGATCTCTAGAGGTCCCTTCCAACTCTGACAATTCCGTGATTCTGTGAAAGTGGAGGAGTCCCAAAACGGAGGAAGACCTGGAATGCAATGAACGGAGCGATGGGTGCCTACATCAAGAGTACTCTGATCATGCCACCCATCAGTGAGCTACGTCTCCAGCTTTGCTGCCGTTCCTTACCTGTACGTCCCTTCCCAGTGCCCTCCCTTGGGGCTGGGACGTGGCGCAGCTCCAGGCATCTCTGGAGATCAGCTTCTGGGCTGCTTCACGTCAGGCAGAACACCCCTCCCTGCCTGGCTGCCTGCCCGCAGCACAGGCAAGGTGCTTTATTTTTGACTGGCAGGTCAAAATTATATAGACAGAGTGCTTCAGGAATTTGGGGATTGAGGTGGGGGAGGCAGCAAAGGGATGAAAAGTTAGGGATGGTCTATACTGTGGTGGGTTGGAGGTAGGGAGGTGGGAGCTTGCTTGTCTGGTGTGCACATAGGTTCTTAGCTGTGCGTGGCAAATTGAATTTTGTCTGTAGTTTGCTGATGGGAAAAGACAGGCTATAGGGCGAATGTTTTAATTGTTGATACAATTAAAAGGCAAAAAAACCATACGGTATTCAAACACTGACATTTCCCAAGTACGTATCTATCTGTTTACAGGGTTTGAGAAAGCATTTGTCCAGAATCATAGGAAAAAAAAAAAAAATCTGGTGAGAAGCTGTTGGAAGATCCTATTAGTTTAGGAAGATCCACAAACACTGGGAGCATGGAGGGACTGCTGGTGAAGTGTCGCTGGGTACTTGCTTTGGTTTTATATTCCTCCCTGGGCATTTTCTCTAGAGCCCTGATAGGAGCAGGATACTAAGCCAGGCAATATTCTGCCTTTTTTAATGCATTAAGAGGTATACTACAAAACCTCTTAAATTATTTTTAATATGCAAGTCTTTTAATTAGATGATAAATTTTTTTTGAAGCAATAAAACTGGACGTTGATTCTCATGCTCCTCTTACAGGATGCTGTTGAAATTCGTATAATTAGCAATGCTTATTAGTGCATAGCTTTTTATGGTAGTACAGACATGAAAACATTAGTGGTCTGTATAATCAAATTGCTCAGCCTTGTACCACTGTTCGAGCTTAAAGAGTTGGTTGATCTTCTGTAGGGTAATGTGGTTTTATTCACCTTTAGGTATTATTGCATATCAAGTTATTTATTCTTGAGAGCTTCAATTAGGACAGCCTTTCACATTGCTTTTATAAAGGTCAGTTTTTACAACATGGCGATTTTATTGCTGTGTACCCAGTCGTTTTCTGTGACCACTTTCTCTATGAAGATTATATTAAATCAGGGATTATCACCTTGAAAAACCTTATGGTTTTACAAGTTCTGAGAGTGTGTTTGTGACCCTCTAGTTATTGGTGTGACCATTTATCAGCAAGAGAAGGTTTCTTTTATTCCAAAAGCAATTTAGTTTCATTGTTCCAATTTCATTGTTTCAGCTGCTAATCCTTTTGTCCTCCTAATTTATTTTTTTTAATAATTTTTATTTCCTGTGTTTGATTTGAATACTTTGTTGAATAAGTTTATGCCCAAAAGGCTTCCTGTCTCCTTGATCGGCTCTGACGGCAAGTGTCTGATAGTTGTGAGATCTTCTCCATGCTCTTTCCATGTTTTCTAAATCCGAAGGGGATTTCAGGGATAAAAAAGTGTACATGTAAAAATTATCTGGCTGAGCTATTTTGGAAACTTGCTGGGTTTTTATGAGTTTTCAAAGTTTTATTTCATTTCAAGGTGTGTGTGTGTACTCCGCACTCCTCCCTATTTTACTGGTGGATTGGCTTTTGGATTTGCTATTTATTTTTCAGTGGAAATATGGACAAATTGGAGAAGAAAAGTTTAACTTATTTTTAGATAATGTCACAGGCTGGTTACATTCAGCACTTAGGGCATCACCTGCATCTTTTACTGCTCAAGATCTTGCATGGGAGCGTTTCTCCCAGGGATTACTCTGTTCTCTTGATTCCTTTCATGCATCCAGATGCTAGGGTTCTCCCCATCACCACCCCACAGTATCTGTGACTATATACTCTTTGATTTTGATTAACTTTCAGGACACTAATGAGCCACCAGGGAGTGAAAGTGGTTACCAGCAATAAGAATGAAGCAGAATGTCTCTTGGCTGCGTTTCTTTGTCTTGTGAAAACAAGGGGGATTAAATCACATTCTAGAATAGGAGAGCACTTACCGCTTTGCACTGATCTGTGCCCAGTTTTTGCACTAAATAGGAGGAATTATTTCTCTCAAGCTAATTCTCCCTTTCTTCAAATGCAGATTGAGTACACAGTTTAAAAGTTACCTTTAGATATTTTTTTTTCGTAAAAAAAAAAAATAATAATAACAGAAGACACCTTTCATGATTCCCTAGATTTCTGGAATAACTTCAGGATGCCTTAAGTGCTGTCGTCTTGGAGTCAGTCACAGTCTCTCCAGTTTTCTTGGCTTTCTAGTCGTAATAAAAATAACTCCATTGTCTACGTTCCCGGTTGTACAGGGAATATTTGACTTGAACTCGGCTCCCTCTGTGCAGATCGTGCTGTGAGTGTGCACCTGCCTCTGCTTTGCCCAGTTGTTCCCTTGTATGTGGATATATTGCTGTGCCTGGAGAGCGTTTCACTGGGAGCGACGGGGGAAAAGCTGGGGGAGACAAGACAAAAATGATACTGGTGACAAATACAATATGGTTTTGTCCTGAGGATATGGAGGTGGGATTCATTTTACAGCTGCAGGGAAGAGGGTTACATTGTAGTGCCTCCTTTAGCACTAATTGCTAATGACATCCAGGGCAAGCTGGAGGGTCCTGCCCTGTATTCAGGGTGCCCTTGGAATTTGTGCAGCAAAAGATAATGGTATCTTGAGTGTTTTTAATATCAGAGTGTGCATCTTAATTAGGAAAATGCACTTTAGTGCTCTGTAATAAATAATTTTGTGGGTTTTTCAATTTTCTAGTTTTATTAAAGTGTTCAGAACGCAAAAAGGTAGATGTAAAATATGAGTCTTACTTGGTGTACAAATGTCATTCCTCCTCTCACTATGTGCTTTGTGTTACGGTCTGATCACCTTGAAGTTAATTCCATAATGCTGATGTGTCTCAGTCTCAAAAATGAGCTATTCCAGGAAGAATTGCCTGCAATTAACAAGCTGATAATTCAAAGCAGTTTGGTTTGAGTGCACACAGTTGTAAATAAGAGCAAACTGGACCTGTGATTCCCAGAAGCAGAGAGGTGAAAGTCTGTAATAACTCTGGAGGATTGTGTGAAAAGTCATGTTTCCTTCTGTTACGTTCCAAATTTTACCTGGTTTTAGGCTGCGGCATCTCTCTGAAATTGTTGCCTTGCAAGAATTTGAAGCACTTTTGTTAACACTGACATGCATGAGCACTGAGCTCCAAACCTGTAATTGAATTTATGGACTCAAGTAAGTATTTGCTTGAACATTCAAGTGGAAGCAGAGCTGCTGGTACTGAGAGTTGTTTGTTCTGGGGTGTTGCGGCTGGTCCTGTTCTTCCCCATCTTACCCTTTTGTCTCCCGTTACAGGTCTTGATGCAGAGTTGTCTTACGTGAGGAATGACGTGGTTAATCACTATGCCTTGTCCTTCAATCTCTTGATACCCAGCGAGACCAACAATCTGAACTTCAGCTGGCATGCAAAATCCAAGGTAAGCAGGCACGACTTCGCCCTTTGAGGACCTGGTACGGGATCTGCATCGCGTCGGGAATACCCACTGTTAGAACTTAGCACCTTTTGTCCTTGCAAAAATCAGCATATGGTAGGTGTGAAAGAATTATTTATGGTTGCAGGCAATAAATTAGTATTGTATGTATCCAAACTCTTCCTTTCATGTTTTGAAAAGGTTAAATACTTCTTCTGGACTGTTTTAAACTTCTTGCTTCTGGCAGGCTACGTGTATATATGCACGCTGTGGAATCTCTTCTGGTGGTGCATTGAACACACAGAAGGGGCAGCCATGAACTGAAGCTTCTGGAAATCAAATGTAGAGCAATTGTGTGTTAGAGATTTCTAGAAACATGTGTTTGGAGACGAGAAAAACCTATAAAAGTAGCATCTAGTAGGTTATTACTGAGCCCTGATTAAATGGAAAGGGATTTTTATTTCACTTAATCACCATAGCTGGAGCATGCAGCAACAGCTGTCACAATGATTGCGTATGCTCTTACATTTTGAAGGATTTCCAGTTACTTAACTTGTTTTTATGTATGGAATGATCTGTTTAGTCTTTGCCAGATGTTCTTTTTTTTTTTTTTTTTTTAAACTTGAGCAATGGTTTTTCTTCTGTCCTTACGTAGGAGAGACTGCAGAAAGATATTCCTTCTGCCAGTGTTCTTCCCTTTGGGAGTAACTTCTTACAAGATGTGAATTTTGCCCTGCCCTGTACCTGTCTTGGGTACAGGGCAAACCAGCCCTTCTACTTGATACTGTGTTCCAACTTTACAGGCAGTTCTCCCACTTGCCATTTGAATAGGACCTTTAAAGGAGTTTCCTTGTTGTGTTTCTGTCCTTGGCATCTTGACTGAAAAATAAATTGTTAGCATAAAAGCATTCTATTATGTTTTAGAAAGGAGGGGAAAAAAAAGAAATTAATGGGGCAAAGTCAACCCAAATCCATTCAGTTGAGCGTGCAGGGATAGGATGAATTTCCAAAAGGAGCTTACAATTTAGTTGCAATAGTTCTGTACTTTTTTTTTTTTAATGAATATTTGCAGAATCAGCTTCTTAAGTGGAAACAAAATTCTGACTGTAGTTGAATGAAAAGCTTGTAAGCAATTTTGCCTGTGTAGTTTATAAAACTAATTAGAGGAGTGAGAATTTCTTGAATTCCTATGGTTTTAACAAACTGGCGTTTAAACAAGTAAGTTTAAAAGTATCAGCAAGAGATGTTTATGGTGTTGGTTGTTTTTTTTTAATACAGTAGCACTTGAAATTCTGCTTAGAATTTTCAGTAATGTTTTCAAGAGTGGCTTCTATTTTGGCTTTTTTTTAAGTTGCGTTGTCACAAAAGTCTGATATTTA